>JAJKFI010000146.1:1235957-1250836 GCA_029204185.1 Lerista edwardsae | reverse complement strand
AATAATAATAATAATAATAATAATAATAATAATAATAATAATAATAAAAATAAAAATAAAAATAAAAATAAAAATAAAAATAAAAATAATTGTTTATTTAATTTTTATCCCGCTTTTCTGCCTCATGGGCACCCAAGGCGGCTTACAATATTAAAATTATTACATTAAAAAACCACAAAGTATAACAATTAAAACAATGTTAAAAAACAATATTAAAACAGTTAAAAATTTAAAATAAGCAAGCCCTATGGATCCCATAATTACAATTTGATAAAATTTAAAATATAAGATGAAAAATATAAAATGCCAGCCAGCCTGTCAATAATTGAACTTGTTTAAATTAAGAAGTCTTTAGCCCCCGCCGAAATATTGCCAAAGAGTCCTTAATTCTAAGGGGAGGGTATTCCATAGTAGTGGGGCCACCACCGAGAAGGCCCTGTTCCTGGCCACCATCCCCCTCACCTCTCCTGCGGCACAGCCAGAGGGGCTCCCCCAGATGACCTAAGAATACGGGTAGGATTGTATGGAAAGAGGCGGTCCCTCAAATACCCCGAATTAGTTCCATATGCAAATAGGGTGGTGAAACTGGAGGTCCCAGCTCTTCCTGCTACCCCTTCCTTCAGTGTTGTTTTCCTGGGTCAGTCCTTGATCAGGAAGAATTTCCCTTGCTGGGCCCCAGGTGGTGCCAGTGGTGTTCCTACAGGGGGGCAAAACACATGTAACGCAGCCCCTCCCCTCTGATGCCATTCATGGCTCAGAGAACAAGGCCTCTGAGCCAGTTCTTGGAGCCATGAAAATTTGGAAGCTGAGAGTGGTTCACTGTGGAAGTGGCTAAAATTGGTGGAGGTCAGAGGGTGAAATTTGTGGCTTTCATTATACGCTCTCTACCTTTCCCTCTGTAACTTAAGCAGTAAGTTATTATCTCCACGTGACATCAATTAGACCTTGAGCAAGAAACAAAATCCATCTATGTAGGCCGTTTTATTCTCATGATAGTGTCATGGCACTACAATAATGACTATGCTACAATCAAATGCAAGAAACACACACACACACACACACACACACACACACACCAATGTCTCCCTTGAAACAGAGAAAATATTTTTGTCACATAGTAAAAGACCATATTCAAAGCAATGTACAAAATCCAACAAACATGCTGTTAGCTACTGGGACCAGTACATTATTTCATTTCTTTACCTCAAAGAAATATCTCTTGTTTCACAGCTTTATCTTCTTGGAGAGCTAGAAGCTTGGAATAATTATAAATAATGAGATGTAGCAGAATCAGTCATTTCTTTTGGTTTCTCAGCATTGTAGGCAATAAGTTCTCTTATTTCCTCTTATGGAAAGACTAATTTCACAATTAATTAACTAGCTCCATTGACCGGAAAGGACAAATCTATATTTTTCTTCACTCTTTAATATTAGGGCCATACCTTCACTGAAAAGGGCCGTACATTAACTGAAAAAGAAAGCTCACACTGAAAAACATACCTTAACTGAAAAAGAAAGAGTAACTGCAGGTCAATGATGGATGAAACAGGGGCCATGTGGAAAAATATGTTGTGGAAAACATACATAGAAAGATAGATTTCTGAGCTCTAATGATGCTTTAGCAACAGTAAATAGCCTTTTATGTGTACTTTTCTGTACTATAATTGAATTCTGAATGCTGTGAACATGAAATAAGGTATCGACCTTTTGCTGATTTACTATCAGCATAATCCAAACCCTGCACTGGTACAGCCAGGCCTCATGGCCTGCACCGTACCCAGTACAGGGTTGGAGCAGGCTGGAGGTCACCATGGGATAAGGGGATATTTTTCTCCTTATCCCATGCCGAGCCCCAGCATGCCCTATGGGACTACATTTGAAAAGCATGTGTAGGTCTTTCTGGCCTGGGAGCAGTGGCTAGGATATGACGTGTGCTGCCATTGCCTATCCCATCTCCCTTCTGGGCCTGATACTGTTCTGCCATCCCCAACTCAGTAAGTCCCCTCTATCACAATACCCAGGGGGGCTGGCCCTTCCAGACTGCCCCCAGGGATTGTGGGATGTTGTCCCCTTCTGGCCACCAGCAACCTCCAGTGGCCCAAGAGGCATTCCCTTAGCCCCAACCAGTAGTGTAGCATAGCGTCAAGACTGGATTCAGCTAACCCCCGCTTCCAGGACCCGAGGCACACCATGGAGTAAAATGTAATGGTTTATTAAACTACAGACACAAATCCGATCTTTATGTCGCTTTTGTCGACCTGAGAAGTGCTTTTGACTCGATTGACTTTGATAGTCATTCTTTGGGACAAGCTTCATAAATGGGGCATTGACCCCCGACTTTTGTTTCTTCTCCGCAAACTTCATTTAAATAACTCTTAAACTACAGCATAGAGGCTTAAGAAGGCCTTTCAAAGCAGGCCACAAGCAAGGCCTAACCACATGATGCTTAATGCAAAATAAGAACATTTATCTCCTAAGGTAATTATATGATCCCATCACTCACCCAGCAAAGGACAGACCTAGGTGTCATGAGGGCAAAAGCCTCTTCTCTTCTCCTCTCAAGCCGCAGGAAGAATGTGAGTCTTTTTACTTTCCCCTCGCCTTCCTCCCTTCTCTCTGCTGGATGCTCCTGGGATGTCCTTGATAGGTTTCGGTTTCCCGGCTAGGCCTCTTTTATCTTGCTTTCAGCTGCTAGCAAGACAAAACAGACTCCAGGGGAAAGGAAAGCGTTCTCAGGAAACCAGAGAGGGGGGTGGGAAAAGGACAGGCCAGGGTATCAAGATGGATCTGAGCTGGGCCTGGTTCCCTGCTGTTTATGACAGCCTCCAACTGCCCTCCCACCACCCTCTTCCATTCCTATGTCGCCTGGCGCAACACTAACCTATGTCAGCCAGTGTAGTGATTGGAGCCAGTACCAACAAGCTGGCACATGTCATTGTGCCGCCACTGCCAGCTCTCAAGTTAGCACGAACATGCCTTACAGGAAGTCTTCTGTGGTACAATGTGGGCTTCTGATCCATATTGAGTCAAATCTGCAGATCACAAACTCATGAATGACGAGGACCCACTGTAATATAAGTTGGGGGGTTGTCTCTAATTTTGCTCTCTTTTCCTGTCCTTTCTCCTCAATACATTTTGTGAGCCACTTTTATATCACTTTTCTGTGTCTCTGTGTTCCACCTCACGTGTCACCTTTCCAAAAGTTGTGGGGAAAATGCCAACAAAACTAAGCAGCCAGGGCAGTGAGGAAATGGTAGGCGTGTGCAAGCAATGTTGTTGTTTTAAAAAAACAATGTTTTTGTGAGGGTAACAAGAGCAGCAAATGCCCATTTAATCAGCTGACATCTCTACTCAGGACATCTCACTCCAGCAATAATGGGAAATGTTCTTTGGCAAAAACCACTGTGGAAATGTACCTTGGATCACCTGCATATGGGGGAGGCTGAAATAGTACTGCTCAATCTGAGTGTAGAAGTAAAGGAACTGCTTGAAGAGTTGGCTTGAAAAGCTGGGATGTCATGTCAGAGTCCTAGACTGATACTGCAAGATGTATTTGCTGCTGCAAGGTTTTAATGATGCTGCAGCAAAATATTATAGAGGTTTCCTCAGGACAAGCACAGTCTGCTTGCTTCAGCACTCCTGGTCAGTCTGTACATTGTGAATAAGGAGAGAATTCTATCAGATGCAATTCTTTCTAAGGAAGTCAGCCTTGGTCTTATACTGAGAATTATCTGACCAGTTCTGCTTGGTTCTGCAGGTTCTCAAACAAAATTCTTTGCAGCCCTACCACTAGAAATCCTTTTAACTGCAAATTCAGGAGCTGAGCCTGTGACCTTATATAGGCAAACCACGTCTCCAATACTTTCTCCATCAAAAGAACTTCACCCTTTAAAGACAACTGTGAATTTACAGAAGGGCAAAACAGCAAGTTTACATATTATATTGAACATGTAACAAAAACTGTTGGTACCCAAAAGCTATCAAAGGCTTTGGCTACTAAACCCAGGGCCTTCTCTGCAACATCTTTGTGGAATCCCTTCCCCAAGAAGGTTTACCTGGCCAGCTTCCCCTTATAATTCAGAAATGAAGCTTAAACTTCATTTTCAAGAAGACATTTGCTGTGTTATTGGAGTGTGGAATATTTGTGGACAAGAGTTTTAGATGCAACTGGAAAGACATTTGGATTCCCTGCTGTAGGATTGAGAATGGCTCTGTTTTATGATGTTTTCTTTTGTAGTTTTAAAACATTATTTGTTTATTTTAAAACAATATTTTAAAACATATATTTAAAACATTATTTTATTGTATGGCTATTTCACATTAATTTTATAAGCTGTTACCAAAGCCTTATTGACTATGGAGCTGGATATAAAGAAATGAATAATTCTATAGATCATACTATACCAGCATGGTGCCTTGGTTCTTTGGTTCTAAGAAGGAATTCTGTTATGCCATCTTATCGCTTCTTTATGTGTGGTCTGTTCAACTCTGACAGGCTGTTGTAATCAGACTTCACACTATGTGTTGGGAATATAACTGATTTATTTACAAGTAAAGGTGTTATTCAACTTTTCTGGCAGTGGCAAGTCTTCTAGTACTGACCTGAAACCAGGTTTCTCCCATCCAGAGCACAATCCTAACCTGGAGTTAGGCCAGCAAAGTTTGGCCACACAAGGGCCATGGTAAGGTGTGTCTGGACCACCCTCAGAGTCAGGGAGGATGGTGCACGTCTGTGTGCTGGCCTTTCTGACTCCAAGAGTGGTCCACACATACTTTACAGTGGCCCTTGCGCCGGCCAAACTTTGCTGGCCTAATTAAGCCGGCCTAACTCCAGGTTAGGATTGCGCCCTCAGTGTTAATGACAGCTTTTGAGTGGCTCTGTGATAAAAGCCTAGCTCAATGGATAAAAGGAGGCTCAATGGCACACACTCTTATGCGTTAGAAAAGCACATATGTGTAATCCACCAACTGCCCTTCCCTATAGGGTGCCCATGAACCAGGCAGCAGCGAAGGAAAAGTCTTGCCTGTCTGCAGCATGGTTCCTAATTGATTTTCCAAACTGGGCACTACTGCTAGTACATGGCAGGGAAAGCTCGCAAGTTACAGCCCTCCTGAACTGTAGCCATGATAGTTACAGGTGTCAGCATGAAGGAAGGTTTGTATCAGCTGCTCCCACTTGTTCCTCACTGACTCCTGATAAGCCTTCCTATTCAGCCTTTGCTAGCTGGGGGGGGGGAGCAGTGGTGTTCCTGGGGTGGGGAAAAGTCTGTCCCGGTGTATGACTTGGTATACAGTATATCTTATGCTTATAAAGAAAGAAAAGGCTAAAAAACTATGAGTTCTCAGCACCCCATGGTTTGCTTGTTTAGAAACTTGATTGAATCCAAAATTTTGAAGTGAAATTGGCCATCCTCACAACTATCTTGTGTCCTGTGAATGTATACAGAGGGCTGGAGGCAGTGGTGGGATTCAAATGAATTAACAACTGGTTCTATGACGTCATAGCCGGAACAAAACAAACAAACCCGAAGCCAGCCGAGGTAAGCGAGTGGGCGGGGCCTGGCCATTTAACAACCGGTTCTACAGAACCTGGGCAAACCCCCTGAATCCCACCACTGGCTGGAGGGCATTATGTTTTCCAGGAACTTGAGCTCCTGTATAAAACAGCCACTCCCCCTCGCCTCCACTGGCTTGGGGTCTTTGCTCTCGAGCCATGAATGGCTCCGAAGATGAGAGGGAAGCCACTTTACATAGGAGCTCAGGCGCCTGAAAAACTTAGCATTTTGCTCCTCTTGTAGACCTCCCTGGGCTCAGAACACCCTCCAGACGCAACTAGGAGCGCAATCCTAAACTGGAGTTAGGCCAGCATAAGTGAAGGCTGCAAAGTTTGGCCAGCACAAGGGCTACGATAAAGCATGTTTGGACCATTCTCGGTGTCAGGGAGGATGGCTCACAGTTGTGTGCTGACCTCTCTGACTCAAGAGAGTGGTCCAAACCATACTTTATAGTGGCCCTTGTGTTGGCCATTTGCTGCCTCCACTTAGGCCAGCCTAACTCCCGTTTATATTGTGCCCTAGACCACAACTGTAGTCCCATTTGGAGGTTATAGGGCCAGCTTGCACCACAGGTTTGGAACCTGCACTTAATTAAAACTGTGGGTCCCGAATCCGCATGTAAACCGTCTGTCCCTGTATATGACTTGGTATATCTCTTATGCTTATAAAGAAAGAAAAGAAGGCTAAAAAACTATGCGTTCCCAGCACCCCATGGTTTGCTTGTTTAGAAACTTGATTGAATCAAAAATTTTGAAGTGAAATTGGTCATCCTCAAACTATCTTGTGTCCTGTGAATGTATACAGAGAGGTGGAGGGCATTGAAAAGTGGGATTTAGCTGGCAAATCTTGCTCCTGACAGACATGTATGATAACAGCCTGTACAGTCCCTACATGCTGTTGGAGGCAGGAAAAAACCACAGTGTTCAGTCACACATGCAGGACCTACACATGCTCAAGGTCTACATGTGTAGGGGCTTCACAGAGAATCAGATGAATGTGCATGGGTTTGGGGATAGCATTGCTACATGATCTGCTCCACCCCATGCATGTTCACTGTTTAAGGAATAGCAACATGGGAGAGCTATTGTCAAGTCTGATTTCCCTAGTGTCTGAAATATGCCACTTTATATCACTTTGGCAGTTTGCAATGAGTTTTCAGCCAGCAACTGGTATCATGGAAAGAGCATTAATTAAATTAACTGTTGCAAACCATCAAAATTAGGCTAACCTCAGATTAGGAATGCATAATAACACCAGCTTATTTTTTTGAAGTCCATTCAAATCTACTGATCTTCCTTGGTATTTTCCAGCAAAGTTATTTTATATTACCACTTCTCTTGTGACTACAGCATATGATCTAACGCAATGGTTCCCAAACCTTTTAGAGGCCCTGAAGTCTGCTGCTTGATTTATAAATGCCAAGGGGTGTGGCTAGAATGGTGACTGGGCAGCAGTGCTTCACTCCCACCCCCATCCCACACACAGGTAGCATCTTGTTTACCCCTTGATGCACATAGCCTATTCTGCCCTGTCCTGTTTTGCAACCCAACAAAAACTAGGTCACACCATTGCTGGGTCCCAGACCCACAATTCAGGAACTGCTGCTCTAAGGGAAGGAATTTTTATAAGCAAGAATTCTCTTGAATAAATTCTGACCTTCCAGGTCAATGCATTATTTACCTTAATTTTGTTCAGCTTTTGATCAATATCAAGAATTCAGTTGTGATTTCCCTCAAGGACTCAGGGTTACAGAGTTATTGATTTACTTAGAAATCTCAAGTAATGACCTTTGAAATTATTCTCTCTCTCTCTCTCTCTCTCTCTCTCTCTATCACACACACACACACACACACACACACACACACACACACAGAGAGAGAGAGAGAGAGAGAGAGAGAGAGCGCGAGAGAGAGAGAGAGAGAGAGAGAGAGCTTTAATTTTAACTGTAACTGAATGCAAATAGGCATTGTACTTTCCATTCTGCCAATGACAAAAGTTATCTAAGGGCCCAGTCCTAAAGAGCCAGTACTGGCAGTACACTTGTATTGTGCTGTGTGTCGTAAAAGTGCCATAAGACACTTTACCACCAGAATTATTAACACAGCACTGGCGCTAAGGTCAGCACTGAGAAGAAACTCTACAGGAGCAGCCTGTGGTAAGTTTCTTATTTGTTTATGTTCCTCTAAAAACTTAAAAAGACACAAAAAGGCATTGTAAAGATATCCATTTGTCCTTCAAACATACATATTTCCTGATGACAAGTATGAAACCAAACAATCAAATTCTGAAGCAAGGCAAAAGAGAAATAGTACATTTAATTAAGGGTGCAATTCTAACCAGCTTTCCTGCACCAGGGAAAAGGCAATGCAGCTCCGAATTTAGGGAACAAACATTCCCTCACCTTGGGGAGGCCTCCGTGCCTACTACTCCACTGCAGAAAGTTGGTTAGGACTGTGCCCTAAGAAATGTGTTCCTTTCTCTTGCCAAGCATACTAAAAAAAGCTCAATAATCACTAACTGGAGCTGAACGGTATGTACATCTGTTTTAGCTACACGTTACATTAAGCACATCCTTGTTTTTCAATGATCAAGAGCAACTGGATCATGCTTCTTGATGGACCAGGACCATGGTGGGAAGAGAGCAGAGCTTTAATCCTATTCTGCACTGGGATCCTAATTTGGGAAATATCCCCTCAGATGCTGCCTGCCAAGAAAAGAAATCACCCATTGGTGCGTGTGAAAGTTTAGGACTGTCTTTATGCTGTGCTCAGACCCCCAGCATATTAAACATATATCAAGGGGCGTATGAATTCAGTGACCTCTTCCATCATGCCCCTCCCACTCTCTACATGGCATTTGTCCCCTTTTTATACATGTCTCCACTGCACTGAAATGTCGACATGATTTGGTTTTCAAATGGACAGCCAATTCCCAATCTTGCAATCATTCTATTGTTCAATCATGGTCTGGCTTTTGATATTTACAAGGCTCATTGTGCTCTGTCTTTATCAAGGATTCAGCACTCCCTTCAGAGAGCCCATAGTGTTTTTTTATGGCAAACCATATGCAGTTTACACACACACACACACACACACACACACACACACACACACACACACCAGAGAGAGAGAGAGAGAGAGAGAGAGAGAGATCAGGAAAAAAAAGTGAAAGAGAAAGCAAAAACACAGAGAAATAAGTAAGCAGAAGCCATTTTAAACATGCCAACTCATTGTCAGAGATGGTCTTTTCTTCCAGTCCCCAGTCCTGTGAAGCTCCCAACAGCCAGCAGTCTTTTCCATGGCCCAATTGTGCCTGCTGCTGGGCTGCCCAGCCACAGCGACCTCTCTGAAGCTGCAATTCAGCCTCTGCTTAGCCCATTGGGGTGAGTGCGGCCAGCTGACGCAATCCATGCCTGACGTGGCAACCACCCCCAGGTTTGCCACGAGGCGCCTGGGTCAAAGCTAGCCCCACCCCTTCTAGATAACCAGCTGACAGCATGGCAATGCAAATACAGCTGCAGCCTCAGTGACCTTCCTGCCGACCTGGCAGAACAACCAGGCATGAAGAAGAGGCTCCCTCAAGGATCAGGGCCCATGAAGGGAGCATCACTTACATGGGGCAAGAGCAAGAGCAGGAAGGGAAGGGGTGAAGTCCAGAGGTGCCTGGATATATTTAAATCCAGCTATTCCCTCCCAGTTGATGTGGAACTCAGTAAGGAGTAGGCTTCTGCCCTGTGAGGGTGGCTGCCAGTGACCCCTTGGAGGAAAAGGCCTTGAAGGACCCCTTGAAGGAATCTGGGTGGTTTGAGCCCCTCCCCTGGCCACACCTGAGGCTGAGCAAGGCCCTTGGTCTCCATTCTGGACACCTCTCCTTCATGGCCAGCAGCATCCTTGGCCCAATCCTAGCCACCCAGACAGTACACTCATGTTCCAGCAGCACAGCATGACAATTGTCTTGTGGTACAGGGCCACTTCCACAAAATGGCAAGTAGCATTGGCCATGTAACATGGGCTTGTCTGGCTCCTCAGCATTGGTAAGTTGGCAGAGAGAGTAGGCAGTAGGCAGAGAGGGGAGGCTGGCATTGGAGCTTCTGGGAGCCATATCAAGAGGCAGCCAAAAAGTTGGCACAGATCTGATGAGATCCATAAGGCTTACCTGGAGATGAAGTTCCCTTCAAGGGGGCCACCCCTCCACCATAAGACACAGTGTGTGCCTCCATCACATGGCTGCGATGATGCAAGTACTGGGGAATAAGATTGAGGTGCAAGTCTGCAGTCCTAAACCTACTTACCTGGGTGTAAGGCCCATTGAATTCAATTGGACTTGCTTCTGAGTTGACATACATAAGATTATGCTGTAAGAGTCTGCTTATAGCAAGTTAAGTACAGATAAGGATCCAATTCTAAACATGACATCTCCAATGCAGCCATGTATTGTGGTAGCAGAGCAAAGGACAACCATACAAAATCTTCACTTTTGCACTGTGATATACAGAACCCATCCTCCTGCTATCCAGAGCCCCATGTGCCACCATGAGGCTCCTGTGCTGACCATAGGAGGGGAAGAGGCATTTGATCATCCCACCTTTTGAAATCCCAATCAGGTAGCAAAACTGGAGGGGGGGGTTCCTAGCCCCTCGTCATGCATAGCTAGCGGCCTTTGTCCAACTTGATAAGTTCTGAGCCTTGCTTAGATTCCTCCTCTATTGGGCTTAGAGGAGGAAAGCTCAGTGGGTTCAAATCCCCATGCAGTCATGAAGCTTACTATGTGGCCTTAGGCAAGTTATCTTGCCCAGCTCTTCCTTGACCAGTTAAGGCAGTGGGATAAGCAGGAGGGGGAGCAATGGAGGTGAGTGGGCAGGCAGAGATGAATGCCCCCTGCCAACTTACTGCTTCCGGCAACCACCTCAGCCAGCAACACAGATGGGCTGGCCCTGGTCATACATGGTGTGGGGCAGAGAGAAGGCACTGGCCAGGCTGCTCTTGTGTCAATTGGCTCCCAAGCCCTGCCTCCCACCAACCAGGAATGCAGTGTCAGCAGTGACAAACACTGTGCCTGCCCCAGTGGCATCTGAAGAGAGCAGGCAGAGCGCTACGTTTTGCAGGGCTCCTCAACGTGCTGCGTAAGCTTCCCTTGCTGCTGGGCACATTCCAGGCTCAGAGAGTCATGCAGAGGAGATGCATCTACATTGCTCTCGCTGCCTGAAGTGCTTCCAATTATGAGGGGGGAGGGGCAGCTTACATGGCACATTGAGGTGCCTGCAAAACACAGCACCCTGCCTCCCCTCTCAGGATGCTACTGCTGTGCCCCATGATCTAGGATGCTGGACTCCCCATGTTCCAACCAGTGGTGTCATTCAAATGATTTAGGAACAGGAACTCACTTTTGATTGGCACTTGTCGGGAACCCGGAACCAGCCACGGAGCCCGTTAGGATCCGGAACGCCCGTTCTGGTCCGTTCCCCCTGAATGACATCACTGGTTCCAACCCATGGAGAATGGCTCCCAGGCTTCAGGGTTTGCATCTAAGACACAGGCAGTGGGTGGTGGGCACCAGGGCTTAGGAAGCGTATCGGTGCAGGCGCAGGTCTTGCCAGCACATTCATGCTGCCCACCCCCCTGATTACACATTCTTCTGTAGGTGACCTGACCATCTGCACTGGGCTATTCAGCCTTATCTCTCCTGCCAGACCTTGGGAGTCGAAAGTGCTATGTGATTTCCTTGGAGAAAGGGCAGGATACAAATGTGACAGACAAGTCATCTGAGATTTCTTGAGCTGTAAAGAATAAAAGGAACTGTTGGGAATATCGGAAGTCCATTACATAAAGCAGGAAGGACACAGACTCTGAATGTAGAACATTCTCTGGAGAGTAGAACAATATGCTTAATATAAGTTCTGCTTTATCTAATTAAAACTTTGCATCAAGCATCCACAAAGGACATAGAACAAGCCTACAACTAGCCAGTAATTACATGCCCGTCATGATTTCTTAAACAGGCTTTTAAAACGTGTTTGTACACAAGTCCCTGTGTACCTTTATATCAGTCTATTATTACCCCTCCCCCCAAAAAAGTATATGAATAATTTGTTGTTGCTTATTTATTAGATTTGTATTCTGCCTTTCTCCCCCGAGGGCACTCAAGGCGGCTAACAACCAGTTAAAAATACATAAATATAGACAAAACTATAAAATACACATAAATAATAAAACATATTAAAAGCCAATCAGCAACAGGCATAACAACTGGTAAAAAACAATAAATAAATCCTGCTAACTAATAGTTAACCCCTGCTAACTGGGCAAGAGGCACTTTTTTTCAAGTGGTGTTCCTCTTATATTTAGCAGGGGGAGACTAATTGTCCCTATTCATCCCTGCACAATGTCTTTTCTAGTGGCTGTTGCTGGTGGTGTTCCACTTTTTTTTAGATAGTGAACCCTTTTGGGACAGGGAGCCATTTAATCTTATTTTTATTTGCCTGTATACTGCTTTGTGAACTATGTGTTGCAAAGTGGTATATAAATACTGTTGGATTGATTGATAAAAGTCTAAAAAACACCCACAACTGACATCATTATTGATGAATAGGTAATATACAACCTGACCCCATCTAGTTTTATGATGGCATAGATGTATTTTCTTGTTAAATAAACCTTGTGTGGCAGTTACATATTATCCCCTGGAGAAAGGTGCTTCAGCTATTCTGTTAAATTGCCCCTGATTTCTCTCTCTCTCCCTCCCTCCCCCCCTCTCTCTTTCTCAGAGCAGCAAAGGACCCCCAAGCTCCAAGCCTAAACATAGCTGCTGTGATGCTTGTCCATGTCTTGATAACACCCCTACAACTGCTGTTTATCAAGCCATTGGACTAGGGTGGGATAAAAAAAAAGTCTAATTCACTAAGATATAATATAATCATTCCAGAGTTTCTATAAGTAAACATTCACCATCATCCTCATCATTTTGATTTATAAAGCAATGGACCTTTTTTCTATTTAGAATGATTTTTTTTTCATTATAATGGGATTGAAATTAAATTCTGTCTATTTATAAGCAGCAACAAATAGATCAGCATTCATTATTAATGCTGGTGAAATGCTACCATTATACAACACAAAGGATTTGTAGGGAGTGCAGATGGTTAAAATCTGCATCATTGCAGCAGTTTAGAGGAAAGAATTGCCTGGCACGTTGTCCTATCAGAAACTGGTTTGTAAAGACAGTTCCTTTGGGGACTATTGGATTACATGGATTGTAATCCATTCCATTGGATTACATGAGTTTGAAACGCAGAAAGATATATAAAACCAAGGTTATGTTGTCTACTCAAAAGTAAATCCCCTAAAGTTCAGTGGGATCTACTCCAAAATATGTGTGCATAGGATTGCCATCTAAGGTTTTTTTTTTTTTTTTTTTAAACCCCAAGAAAATAATGTTTCTCCAGTGTGTTTAACATTTTATTTCGTTCTTAAAACCTCTAAGTTCATATAGGACACTGAGAACACAATCCTAACCTGCAGTTAGGCCGGCACAGTAAGGCCAGCAAAGTTTGGCTGGCACAAGGGCCACCATAAAGAGTGTTTGGACCACTCTTGGAGTCAGGGAGGAAAGCGCACGTCTGTGTGCTGGCCTCTCTGACTCCAAGAGTGGTCCAAACAAACCTTATGGTGTCCCTTGTGTCAGCCAAACTTTGCTGGCCTAACTGTGCCTACCTAACTGCAGGTTAGGATTGTGCCCTAAATTTGAGGACTGAGGTTAATGTGTATGACATGTTTTTAAAATAATCAGAGAGAGAGAGAGAGAGAGAGAGACTTCCAGGATAGTGTATTTTCAGAGAAATATGCATAAAACAAAAAATGTTTGCCCATTCAGCATTTGCCCTCACTCTGATTTGCTTTTGAGTCATTATTAAGAAGACCAGTGGTTCCTAAGCTGTGTGCTGTGGTTAGCCAGGGAGCATTGGAATCCTTGGGAAAAACCCGCTCCCTCATACAATGCATAGGATGTTGTCCTGATGGGGACCTGAAGCCAATGGCCCAATAGGTCAAGGGAGTGGCCAGTTGAAAAAGTTTGGGAACCACTGAGGTAGACCAATCTGATTAGGTATGCTGCATTACCAGAAAGTCGAGAGTGAAGACAAGCCCTTATTCAGCATTGAGTTCATTTTGACCTTGTGTTGCATAATCTGATTGGTGACATGAAGTATGATGTCATCTCATTCGGCTTGTGACTCCTCATCGGCTGGGATCACCTCAGAAGAAGCCCTTCTTTCTTTTTCTTTTTTTTAAAATGGTGTTTAAACTGCAGTTCCAGGAAAGAAGTGACTGTGCTGTTGGACAGCCGACAGCGTCCCAAAATGCAGTAAGCCTGGGCTGGTTTTGTGACACTTCCTCTCCTACTCCAAAACAACTCCTTTTGTTCTGAAAATTCAGTGCACCCTTGTTTGTCCCACGTTTCTAAAACAATTGTTGCAATTACATGCGGGTGGAAACAGCTCCTGCTGCAATGCAGATACCCAGCTTACTCGTTCATGAAACGTAACAGACTGCAAAGAGCAGGGAAGGAGCAGCCAGCCTCCAAGAACTAACTAGCATATTATATGATAAAATTAGATTTTGGAAATTGCCCTTTGTTTTCTCCTCTCTGTGTCTCCAAAATAGAGACTGTGGTGCAACAAAATCTATATTAAGGGCTCTGAACACTTTCACTGAGCAAATATTCCAAAGACATTGTACAAGGAAACCTACAAGACCGATGCCAGAAAATCTGTCAAATAAATCAGAAATAGGCTATAACCACGCAATTATTCCAGCACCTCTAGGAACCACATTCTCAGTGAAACCTACATACAGTAGATAGACACAATGCCAGCGCAATGCCAGCGCAAAAAAGATAAAATGTATGTACATGTTTACAGCTAGAAATAGTTAAATGTCTGCTGCTGTGAGCTGCTTATTTAAAGTAGCACATGTGTTCTGATTATCATCCACAGTTATAAAAGCCTAATTATTGCTCTCAAGGTAACAGAGACACTTTTCTTTTGCTTATCCAAATAATAATTTCACCCACATTTGCAGATATATTCTCTCTAAAGACTCAGTCCTAACCTGGAGTTAGGCCAGCACAGTTAGGCCAGCAAAGTTTGGCCGGCACAAGGGACACTATAAAGCACATTTGGACCACTCTCGGAGCACAATCCTAAACTGGAGTTAGGCCAGCATAAGCTAAGGCAGCAAAGTTTGGCCAGCACAAGGGCCACCACAGATAGATAGATAGATAGATAGATAGATAGATAGATAGATAGATAGATAGATAGATAGATAGATA
>JAJKFI010000146.1:1207728-1234775 GCA_029204185.1 Lerista edwardsae | reverse complement strand
GAGAGAGAGAGAGAGAGAGAGAGAGAGAGAATGCATATGTTATTGTACCTCAGTTCGGGGGCCTATCTACTGAGTTTTAATTCTGCTTTAAAGGAAGGTGGGCTAGTAATTCTGCCCACAGTTGCTCATTTTATTCCTGATGGTTTCTATCTCTTAGAGCCAGAGGAGAGAAACAGAGGGGAGTAAACGTGCAGCTGCGTAGTTATCTTGAGGCAATGTTCGGATGGAATAAGGTGTGAAATATTCTGGATCCTTTATTAGACAACTCTGTCGGACATCTCAGAAGGGAAAATTAAGGAGAGAGTTTGCCACCTAGATTGACTCAGCAAAAGTTATTGTGTCAGCTCAATTGAGAGCATCAGCCTATTTGTGATTGGCCGCACTGGGTATAAAAGAACTATGTACAGGCTTGTTTTTTCTTTGTTTCTGGCCATTAGGTAGGATGCTGCTGGTATCCTGACTTTTTTTTTATTTGATTATTAGAGCCTAGAGAAGATGCTGTCCATTTGCTTGTTGGTCCTAGTCTCAGTAAGTTATGCAAGTAGATTTTAGAATCTGCTAACAATTAGTTCTATTGTTTTTCTTGCGGGGTGTTATGGACTTGTGGCTCCCAGATAAAGGACATCATAAGGGTGTATTATGTTCCCTCTTAATTCTTTTGTGTTTAAAATACAGTATTCAACTATATTGCAGGCAGTGGCGTTGCTAGGCGGGGCGGGGGCAGGCCACGGGCCGCACCAGGTGATCCACACAGCGGGGGTGACACCACCAGGGACCACAATTGCTAAAATCATGGTTTTAAAAAATAATACCATCATGCTATATATATCATTCCTATATATAGGGATTCAATGAAAAAACCTGGAGTGTAATATCTTCATTCTATCAAAATTTATGGCCAAAAACTAAAACCCAAAAATACAACTTTTAATGTAAAAATCGAGATTTTTTTAAAATCGCTGTTTTATGGAATAATACCATCATGTCATACATTGTTGGGTGTGGAATTTCATGAGGAATTCAATGAAAAAAACTGGAGTGTCATATCTTTATTCTATCAAACGCTATGGCCAAAAAACTAAAAACTGAAAATACAATAAATAAAAATTGAGATTTTTTTTTAAAAAAAAATCATTATTATGAGTCTGTTCTAATTTCCATGTATTGGAGCTAATACTATAACTTGTATTTAATTGTGTGAGTGTCATCAAATTGGCCACGGGTTTTTTATTGGTTACTAATTTGTTGGGTGACCTGAACTATAGTTGAATAAATAAAGTTGATGGGGGTATCACCAACCCCAGTAGTAACACTGCCTTTAGATTGTGCATATGGTATTGTAATTTATTCTGTATGGTTTGGGAGGAGAAGATCCATCAAGGGGGGTGACGCGCTGACCTCCCGCACCTGGTGACGCAAACTCCAGTGACGCCACTGCGTGCAGGTCTTCCAGGGAGGGGGAAACAAGGGAGTGAAGGGAGCCTGGTTGGCCCAATATTCCAATTATGAACCTTTTTGCCTGCAAGGGAAAGCACCTGTACAGTGAGGTTTAATGTTACAGAGGGCTTGGCAGGTAGTTGTCTCCTCCAAGTTAGCTGGCCACGCTGTGTGTGTGTATGTGTGTGTGTGTGTGTTCCCTAGGCAGGACCTGCTGCACTATGCTATATCTCTTAAACTAGACATGATAGGGCATAACTGATGTCATTTTTTGAATCAAATATACTCAGGAATAGATCTAACTTTTCAGACAGCAAAATGTGTGTTGGTCGGTGTAATCGATAAACATGACCCTAATTTCTACCAAAGCTCTGTGTCGTGTGTGCTGATGTGTGGGGAGCAGCTGCTGTTTCTTCTGTATCTGTTTTGAGGCTCAGGTCCCCAATCACGTCACTCTTTTTTTGATTGAAATGTTGTCAACCTAAAAAATTGCCTCTTTCCCAACTATTCTTCTTTCTGCAGGGTAAAAAAAAACAAAAAAAAAACAAAAACTATATTAAGATCCATGAAATTATCCAAAGGAAATAATCAACTGGATAAAATCCAGGAACATTTCCGGATAAGTCTTCCATATGGTGAAAAATGAAAACTCTAACCAAACACAATTAATCTTTCACGTGCTCTTTTCCTCTGATGATTCATTCATCCTTTGATGATTCATTAAAGTTAATTTGTAAATGCTCACTACAGGACCTCCAAAAAGTCCTGTTTTGAGTATAAATAAACTATAAGCCCAGGCACTGGATTTTTTTTTAAAGAATTACTAATGCTCGTTCAAATTAAAAGCTTTCTTTGATCTCTTTGTTATGACCCTCTGATAGATTCTTAAAGGGAAAAACGTGTGACAAGCACAGCAATATGAAGGATAAATTAGTAAGCATCAATCATATATCTGTCCTTGATGCTGAATTTGTATTTCTAAGAGCGCTGCTGGATTTTTTGTTAACCTGCTATAGTGCTGAGATGGTGCCGGATTATAGCTCGGGACCTTGGGCTGCCAGGTTTTGCCTTAGTCTTGGCATCTGAGTGCCACTATAATTAGAAGATGAAAAGGAATGATGAATGCATACGGTTTGATTTGCATTCATCTTGCATTCCTTCCTCATTCTGTCATTAGGTTCCGATCAAAATTGCACTGGGAGAACATAGAATCATGAAGTGAAAAGAAAATCAGTGGATAATCTAGTCCAACATCTTGTTATGAATGAATTCTTGTACTTATGCCACCTCCAACGTGTCCAAGCTGTGCGAATGGGGGCTATTCTGCATTCTGCAGTGGATTAGTAGTCATGGAGGCCTCCTCAAGGTAAGGGAATGTTTGTTTCTTTACCTTGGAGCTGCATTGCCCTTACCCTGGTGCTGGAAAGTTGGTTAGGGTTGCATCCCTTGGTTAGTTCTTTTGTTTGCTTTGAAGAACTCTAAGGAAAATTATGAAACCTTCCAAAGCCATGGTATATGACCGACAAAGGCTATATAGCACAATCCTATTCATGTCTACTCAGAACTAAGTCCCACAATGTTCAATGGGAATTACTCCCAGGAAAGTGGGTATAGGATTATGCTTATAATCTCCTTGGATACATTTCCCCCCATGGATATCTCTTCTCCAGAGGCAGATCTAAGGGAGGGCAAATCTCTAAATTTTGCAAGAAGCCTTACCTTGCAGTGGAAAACACTCCTCTCCTGCACTGTTCTACCCAATCCTCACAGGGAAAAGCAACATCTTGGCGTTGCTTACTGGCTACAGCAGCAAGGGAGAGGAGGGATTTATATGACAGGGTAAGGCTTCTTGCAACACTTAGAGATTTGCACTCCCTTAGATCTGCCTCTGCTCTTCTCAGCTCTATCTGACTATGGTAAATTGTGGTTTGTACAAACCATGGTTTGTTCACAAATGAGGCTATCAAACTCAGGACCCGATTCTGACTTGATAGTTTAATGTGTGGATAAAGTATGTCTTGCTCAAATCACAATAGCTTGTTATATTCAGATGAAATGGGAAGCTGTGTTTATGAGCACACTGTAGTTAGAATTGTCCCCGCTCCGCCCCTTGAACATGAAGGAGGGGAAATGAGGAGGAGGGAATGCATGAGTTGGTAGTACATGGCTTTTCCTTGTAGCAACACATCGTGGATTATCATTACATCTTACATTGGGTTAATAAATTTGTCTTCACTTGTGTGTGTTGAATAAGAAAATTATTCTTTCAGCAATCAAAACAGCTCCAAATGGATACATCATAAGTTTCTTTGATACATATGACAGACTTGGATGGCTAAAACAGGTTGCTGGGCAACACGATGGAATGGTAAAATGAAACAATGTGGTAGCTCGGAAGCAGAGAATGTTTGTTTTCCTCTTTCAGACAGCGGGAAGTTTGGAGCAGCCTTTTCTGGGTCAGTTTCCTTTGAAGGACAGAGCGCGGGAGAAGAGCTTCTTATTTACAAGTCAGCCAGCTTTCAAAGGACTGGTTGGGATGCGGCAGCCCACACAGCCAAAGCAGCAGCAACGCAGCTCCCAGAACCCAAAAAGCGGAACGCACTCCTGGCTGCTCTCCCTAAACCTCTGCTGTGTTCATCCAGCACTGTCAGTTCAAAATCTGGACAGACCATTGGAGGCTCTTGGTCTGGTTTCAAGAAAGAGCTTCTGCATTCTAGGTGGCTGATGAGCAAAGCAGAGCACTGGAGAGAGAGAGAGAGAGAGAGGAAAGGCTTTACTTGCAAGAGTGCCCAGTCCGCCAACCAATTCAGTGTGTGCAAGAAGGCATGATACTTTTGGACCAGGAGATGTAGGACTATAGTCTTGATTCAATGTAATTAGTGCATCCATTTTTAATGCATGTATAGGTTTTTTGGTGGTATTTTTTCCCCAAAATTTCTTGACTAAAATAGCAACTTGCAGTGTTATGTGTTTTTATTCTACATTCTCATTCCAAGTTCTCATTTTTATTAATTTTAAATGCTTTAAAATGCTACTGTATATCATGTACTAGGTAGATGATATAGGTGATGTAGTGTCAGCAGATACAGCCACTGTATTGTTTCTCATTGGAAAATAGTCTATTTGGATTTCTGGAAAATATCTTAAATACCAAAATGCGGTGTTTTGTGTTTTTATTCAGATATTTTAACTGTCCAAAGGTGATTGTTAATGCCCCCAAAGTGGTTTTCAACAACAAAAAACCCACCCCTATATGGATAATGGATTGGGGGAGGGTGACATGATTGCATTGCTGTAGGAACAGAGTTGTCCTGCCAAGGCATTTAAAAAAAACAACCAAGACAAATGAGAACAGATGTGCTTTGTGTGCTATTGGGGATGAGATGCACACAATCTTCAAAACAAGAGAAGTTTGAAAGTGCAGGATTAATAAAATATGAAGGTGTTCTTGCAGAGGGACAGCTTGCCTGGCTGGGATCCATGACTTGGGTTATTCCAGATGAGTGCTTCCACACTAGAATCATGCTGGATTTGTGCACTTATCAGTATCCAAAGGGCCCCACAACACTCATGAGGCTAATTGCTCACACTAGAAAGCTACCTGCGAGTTGGGAAAGAATCTCATTGTCTCACTGGAGAAATATTACAATGTACTGGGAAAATGTGACAGCTTTATGATAGAAGGACGAGCTTGAAGGAAGAGCTCTAGACTGAAACACTGGAGGGATTAGACCATCTCAGTTGCTATTTTGGAGCATGTCTGAGCAGATCTACTGTCAGGACTAAAATGTAATTTAGTAGTTATAAAATGTAAAATGTAACATTAGTACCACCCTGATTGAGCTGCTCTACTGTCTACTGTCTTCTCCCCCCCCCAATCTGTTTCCTCTTTTGAGAAGCCCCATGGTCAGGTTAACTAGAGAGGAGATGGGCTTTTGAAATCAGCACCATAACTGCATGGCCAGGCAGACAAGTCATTTTGGGCCCAGTCTCACCTAACTCCCCATCTAACCTAACAACTATGCAGCAGTGGTTGAGCAGTCTCTATGAGATCCCATGATGATATTTTCGCTACTGGAGATCTCCTTGGGGTAACAAGACCTAGGGTAAACCCCAGGGTAACCCCCTGTATAGCTGGTACAAGTCCAAATTGATCCATGCAGACAGATCAGGCCTGAGAAGGGGGCTTAGATTTGACTTGTGCCACTGCCAGACTTGCCCCCTTCCCAGCCCAAGCCTACCCCACCCCCTCTCCTTTCTGTCCTCCCCCTGCTCTTTTCCAGGTAGATGTGTGGATTGCTTGGGTCAAAAGTGTCTGAGGTTATCTCAGGTGATATGAAAGCTTGCTCGGTGTATTTGAGTGGCGACGACAGCTTCACTCAAGCAAGTAAAACATTTTTGTTTCAGCCATCTTGTGGTGATGATACACATGTGCATTCACCATTACTGTCTGGGTATGTTTTCTCTTATGGGACATGGTGGCGCAGCGGGTTAAACTGCTGCTGCTGGGCTTTCCGACCGCAAGGTTGGGAGTTCAAGACTGTGCCACGGAGTGAGCTCCCGTTGCTTGTCCCAACTCCTGCCAACCTAGCCGTTCAAAAGCACCTAAATGCGAGTAGATCAATAGGGACCACTTCGGTGGGAAGGTAACGGTGTTCCGTGCACTATGGCGTAGAGTCATGCCGGCCACATGACCACGGAAGCTTGTCCTTGGACAAAACGCCGGCTCTACAGGCTTTGAAACAGAGATGAGCACCGCCCCCTACAGTCAGTCACGACTAGACCATTCGGTTGTGGGGAAATCTTTATCTTTTATGTTTTTTCTTGACATTTTGTAACACATTATTGGATAGATTGTGTTAATCAGATTTACATTGGTTTGTTAATATTACAAATAAGAGCAAATTAGTGCTTATGAATGTTTCTTCTCAGCTGTTGATGCAAAAAATCACAACCAGAGTCTAGCAGTAATGCTATCTAGCCAGTACGCTGGGCGGGAGTTTGAGCGGCAGCCCACCCGTTGCGTAACGCTGCATTCCGCCACCGCTCTGCCCACCCCCCATCCGCCGCAGTGGCGGAACGCAGCATTATGCAACGGGCGGGCTGCCACTCAAATGAAACTCCCGCCCAGTGTACCGGCTAGATAGCATTACTGGAGTCTAGGCTGGGCCAGAATTCACAAAGACATGTTTAGTGCAAATCCCTGATACTGCAAACTCCCATGCTGATAAGTTAATAAGGAGGTTACCAAGCTGTTTTGATTGGTATTTATCTGACGTTCAGTGTAATTTGTAAGCTCTTAGAAGGATCCCTATTGTGTGCAAATGAAACTGAGACCATGCAGATAATTAAAAAAGGGTTATAGTATAAATACTTGAAATGTGTTTATGTACTGCTTTGATGTTGACCTACTTGTGTAAGGCTCAATAATAAGAATTACATTTTGTAAATTACAGGTTGGAAGAGGCAAAAAGAGGCAGATTCTCTCAGAATAAATAAATAAAGTGCATGAATATAAAATAGAACGCTTAAACAATGCAGGGGGTGCCTCTGGAAAACATGGATTTACAGCTCTGCTAATCGCTTCTGCACATAAGCTTCTAATACTGAATTTACAATCATGGAAACTAGGAACTAGCTGTGTTTCACTTTAATTCTTATCCAAACTGTAATGAGTTTTTGGTGACCAGATGCAATGAGGACAGTAGAGCTGGTGCCAAGTTGCTGGGGCAAAGACTCATATCAACAGCCCAACCCTCTTGGCTTCAGCCGCCAGCAGAATACGCATTCTGCTGGCAGCGGCTGTTGAAAAGCAGCCATAAAGCACTTTCCAGCAGTGCACTAAAAAGCATGCTGCCAAAGAGTTGGTAGACAAGCCAAGGCCTGCAGAGGCCTGCTGAGGCAGGTGAGGTGATGGAAAAGGCAGGAGAGGGAAGAGGGAAGGTAGAGCGAGAGCAAGGTGGGGGCGGAAGTAGGTGGGGAGAAGCACAATGGAGTGGAGAGGCTGCAGGAGGGGTGGATCTGCTGGCAATGGTGTGCGCCAAATCCTGCTCCCTTTCTGTAGCCTTCCTGACTCCTTCTCTCCTCCAACTTGGCTAGCAAAATCACTAGTGCAGGTCCAAGGAGCAGGAGGCTTATTCAGGGGTCAAGGGATATACATTTCCCTGCTGAAACCTCCTGATCCACACACCCCCTTTCTGGACACAACATGTCCATTTTTGGCACCATTGCACCAATGGAAGATGGGGATCGGGCTTTTAGTGCCCATCCTGAAACTGTTTGGCACTGGGCAGTGGCAGCAAGTGGGGGATCTTCCCACCATCTCCACTGGCAAAGAGGAAGAATCTGTGACAACTGATCAATTCTAGGGGGCTCAGAAGCCGAGCCAAGGATGGGCTGCTGGCTAGTGCTTGACAACCAACCTCTGATAGATGCCCCTATCACTTTTTCATAAAATACTTATAGTAGGTGTTTTGTAACTTTGTCTATAGAATCTACGGCAGTGTTTCTCAAACTGTGTGTCAGTACCCACTAAGTGGGTTGCACGTCAATTTCAGGTGGCTCCCCATTCATTTCAATGTATTATTTTAAATATATTAAACTTGATGCTACCATGGCATGTGACTGCATTTGGGAAAAAAATATTACAGATCTACTGTATATTTTTAACAGGAAACTATGTAAATGCTTTTAACAATGAGAGTTAATGGGGCTTCCTCCTGGGTAACTGTAGATAGGATTTCAGCCTTGGGGATGTTTGGGGATTTTTTTTTAAACAGACCAGCAACTGCTTGAGAAGGTTTGTAAACCTATACTTATTGTAAACTTTTAATTTACTTACTTAGAATGCTATCCTAAACTGGAGTTAGGCCAGCATAAACTAAGCCAGCAAAGTTTGGCCAGCACCAGGGCCACAATAAAGCGTGTTTGGACTATTCTTGGCGTCAGGGAGGATAGCTCACATCTGTGTGCTGGCCTCTCTGACTCCAAGAATGGTCCAAACATACTTTACTGTGGCCCTTGTGCTGGCCAAACTGCTGGCCTAGCTTATGCCAGCTTAACTCCAGTTTAGGATTGCGCCCTTATTTTGATTTTGTCGTATAGAGAGGGTTAACATTTTTCTGCTTGATGATGTCACTTCCAGCCATGACTTCACTTCTGATCGGTCCCAACAAATTGTCATTCAAAAAAGTGGGTCCCAGTGCTAAAGGATTTAAGAACCATTCATCTATGGATCTGTACATTGTGGTATAGAAATGGACCAGATTCTAATATGGAAATGGACCAGATGGAGTTTGCCATGGGTCGATTGACTTCGCACCAGCACTTGTACTCATTTATTGTCTAATGTTTGTGCATCTTTGGTGTTATAGTATGATTCTCTAGGTCAGCTATTTCCAGAATTTGAGCCCCTATCTGCTTTGGATTGTACTTCCTGAGGTGTGTTGTAAACTGTGTTTAAGAAGCCAGTTCTTTAGGCTGCAATTCCCTAGAAGTAAGCCTGTTGAACACAATGGTACTTACTTCTGAGCAGACATGCCTAGGAGCGTGCTGCAGTGCTGCCTGAATTCTACCTAGTGCTAAAATGTGAATTTCAGTATATATAAAATATATTTTTATTATCGGCTTGTTATCCACAGTACACTTTTTGTCTGCTGAAGAAGAAATTTGGGCCACTACGTCCAGTCATGAAGCATTGAGAAAGCTGTATTTGTCATATTTCTGGGGCAAAGTGAATTGAACACAGTGAGACTTACTTCTGAGTAAAAATATATGACTGGACTGCATATGTGTGCATAATTGTGACAGTTTGGATGATACTTTATTATTTGAAACAGCTTCATATGTTACCATAATTGCCATGTAGTATGTTCATGATGCATGAACAGTTCTGGCCCCTTCCCTTACAGCAGAGGGGGTTTTCCTATAGCCCTGGGGCAGGGGAGAACATAAGAATATAAGAAAGCCTTGCTGGATCATGCTAAGGGCCCATCTAGTCCAACTTCCTGTATTTCATAGTGGCCCACCGATGCCTCAGGGAGCACACAAAACAACCACATGCTTGCATCTCGCTGCCACTCCCGTGCATCTGGCATTCTGAGGTAGCCTATTACCCTTGCACCACCACCACCAAGGAAGACACCAGACTGCAGTTGGGGTTTAACGTTTTAAACAAAAATGACCAATTTTTAAGTTATGAAACCCACTGAACACACTGTCCCTCTCTCACTAATCTGAGGTAGGCAAGAACAAAACAAACAAACAAACCTGCCATCCATGGCCAATCTGGGTGACAGAAAAAAATTCCTACTCAGCCCTCATGACAAGTGACCAGCTAATCTCAGACTGGACATACCATCATAGCTTATAACCTGTGATTGAGTTGTCCCTCCATAAATCTGCCAATCCCCTTTTAAAGGCATCTAGCCAGACGCCATCACCACATTTTGTGGCAGGAGTTCCACAGACTAATTACATGCTGGGTAAATAAATATTTTCTTTTGTTAGTTCAAACTCTCCTAACACCAGTGGATGTTCCCTGGTTCTGGTATTGTGTGAGAAGGAAAAGAGAGTCCCTCTATCTACCCACCCCCTGCATAATTTTGTACATCTCAATCATGTCCCCCCTCAGGCACCTTCTTTCTAGGCTGAAGAGCCCCAAACACTGTAACCTTTCCTCATAAGGGAGGTGCCCCAAACCAGTAATAATTTTGGTTGTTCTCTTTACTTTTTCTAAGTCCACCACGTCTTTTGGAGGAGTTGGCAATTCAGATGAACTGCCCCAAACCACCCCTCTACATGCCCTACTTTAAAGGAGGTTTAGTAGCGCTTTTTTAGGGGTGGTTCAGCTGAAGAAGGGAGAAGCCAGAATCTGAGGAAATTACATATATTAGTCATTGTTTACAAGTTTCTGCTGTAACTATAGTAGAATTTGATTCCATTTTAAGAATTCCAGTACAGTAGTGGTCTTCAAAGTCCTACTCAGACTTTAAAGCCACAATAAGTGCTTGTGGGGGTTGGGGGGGGGGAGGACCCGGTGGTGCCACAGTGATTGTGGGCCTCTTTTGGTCAACACATGAAGTAAGCTCCGACTTCACAACAGAGCTATTTTCAGCATCAGGGAGGTCTGAGGAGGCCGGAGGGGGCCTCCCCAACCCTTCTGGACTCCCCAAGGTAGAACACATGTCCCTCAATGCCCGCGGCGCTGCAATCGCTGCGGCGATGCCGGGCAATGGTTCCTGGGGCCACACCCCTTAAGAGGAAATGGCCATTTTTTGTGCTCTATGGTGGGTTGCTGCGACCCACCATTTGAAGAGCATTACAGTACTGTATTAGCATGTGTTTTTTACCACAGTAATGTACATCACGCTGAGTAAGCAGGCTTATGATTGCAGATTGCAGGAGTATGTTAACTGATACGACCAGAACTTTTCATGTGCTCATCATTCCTGTGTTAAATAGAAATGAGTAGGAATTAAAGAAGACTTCAGTTACAGGTTCATACCCACAAAAATGGACATCCTCTCTCTTTTGCAAAAGAATAAAGAATGTGAAGCCCTGCCAGAAAGCGAGACTGAGGATAAAGTAGAAAAGCATTCTAAAAATATTACGCGTCTCCAAATTTGTCAGGCACTTCGTGATCAAGATGATGGGTGGAAAAAAAATCCAAGAGAGACAGAGGAATCATCTACATGGAACTAGACAGTTTTATATAATTTAAACGGAGTTCTGGGAAGATCAGTTCCACGCTAGGAGATAGAATCTTTCTGTTTGAATGGGATCTTATCTTCTGTTGAAGCTGACCTTTCCTCTAAGCAACCTCACCACAGCAGGACTATGATAGGGGCTGTAACTCAACCAGGAGGTAAAGAAGTGAGTCGTTATAGCACATGGAGTCTATCACAGCCTTTGCAGCTGCCTGCTAGGCAAGTGTATTTCTAAGTAAAGGGCAAGTTTACTTGCACAGTTTGATACAGGGTTGGCTCAAGAGAGCTTGGTGCCATACCTGGTTTCAGTGGGTCAGCCTCTGCTCCTTCTACTTCCTGCATTGGAGAAGGAAAGGGGGAATGTTGTAGAAGGGGACAGAGTTGTGGAGAGTGGTGGGTCTCTAATCCAATCCAGGAGGAAGAGGAGAAGGAGTGGAGGTCAGACTGACTCAGACTGACTGGATAGGCCAGTCCTGATCTGCTGTCTCATGTCTGCAAAAGACTCTTTTGGCAGAGGTGACCTCAGAAGTCTTGTAGTGGCATGCTGTGAACTTGGATAATAGCCATGGTCCGCATTCTGCAGCGAAGTGCTGTCTTCGTTTTTTGAAGCACTCAGCCAAAGCTAAGCCATTTTAAGACCCATTTATTTAAATAGGAGAGAACAAACATGCTGGTGCTGACAGTCCCATTATGATCAAGGGAATTTAAGGGTATTCAGCTGTGTCCAGCAGTAGCCTCAGGGGCTGGGCAGGGTTGGCATGGGCAGAGGGCTCCCATCTATCCAAGGGCCCACCCCCAGCTGTACTGATCCCAGAACCCTCAATCCTGGCAGCA
This sequence comes from Lerista edwardsae, assembly GCA_029204185.1. NCBI lineage: Eukaryota > Metazoa > Chordata > Lepidosauria > Squamata > Scincidae > Lerista > Lerista edwardsae. Next base: position 1,222,797 of record JAJKFI010000146.1, on the reverse strand, counting down.
GTGGTAGCACCCAATATGTCACCCAGGAACAGGCAGGGAATACCACGAGGAGGCCACATGCAAGGCTTTGCCTCAGGACCTACTCAAGCCTGGCGCTAAAATGAATTGGGTCCACTGTCGTAAACAAGTGTGGTACCCACCAAATGGTGGGAATTCTGCAGCATGGCCCAGCTGGCCATTCAGAAAGTATGTTCCAACATGCAGGGGCACCAACTTGTGTTCAACATGGGGGGGGCATAGCCATGCCCCTTGACACAGCCATAACCCTTGACACACTCAGTGTCATGACATTGGGGTGTGTGGCCACCCACTTCGCTGGCTCCCAGAGCAGGGAAGGCATGCTTGTTCCCCCTGCTGCTGCTCAGGCAGTTGGGCAGACTATCAGTGTCTGCTTTCCTACTTACAGTGACTTGCATGACCTACCAATATAGGTCTAGTTTTCCCAATAGTCTATGACATGTTTTTGCACTCTGAGAGATTTTAGAAGGTTCAAAAAAGGGAGAAATTATGAAGAAATCATGTTTTTAGCGCAATGCATCATGGTTGAAAGGAAACGCAAATGAGCTCACAAATTCTTCCCACTTTGAGCCCCGCCCTCTCTAGTTCGAAGGGGGCAAGAGGGCGGGCAATTTCCCAAACTAGTGTGTTTCCTTCCCATCACAACCAGTGTTCTGATAATTCCCTTCCTGATCACTGTGCTATAATCAATCCAGAGGACAACCAATTCACAGATGTGCTTGCAGGGGCTTTTTTTTCTAATTTATTTTTCTTGCCGTGTCTCCATCTTACTTTGGTTAGTTACTTTCCAAGTGGTGAAACATGACCACCCAAGTAGAAAATTTTTTTTGCATGGGTATCCCCAAACCTTAAAATGATCTCTCTCTCTCTCTCTCTCTCTCTCACACACACACACACACACACACACCCTCAAATCCTGTAACAAATTAAAACTGGAATTGACCTTACTTGAGTGGGTCAGACCTCAGAAAGGCTTTAGCTGACAAGAATCCTGATGTTTACTTTCAGATACACTACTAAACATCATTTTATGGATGTTTTCAATAGAGACAATATTGTATATCCTTCAGAATCATCACACATAACAGCCTAATCGGTTTATAAAAACAACTTCTATTTGGTAGAAACCAATGCAAGCATTCCTCTTTAACAATTGTTTATAGCATGGGTGCCATGGAATTAGAATATGAATATACAATTGATTTCTAACATTTATACAGAAAAACTACATTTATCCCCCCATATATGAATTAGTACTAGGAATTACTCCCATGTGCCACATCATATGCTTATGTGACTATTTTTAATTTCATGCACCCTTCTGGAACATGATATGTACACCCCAAAAGGGATTGAGGCAACAAGTTTCACAGTACAGGTGTGCCCCGGTATCCGCTGATTTGGTATCCACAGTTTCAGTTATCCATGGATACAACTGATACTAGGATGCCTATTAAAAAGATAGGAGAAAATTTAACAAATCTTTTTTTTTACCTCGCTGCAGCAAAACCACTGATATTCCCCTATCTTTAAAAAGATGCCCTCAGTATCCATGGTTTCAGGTATTTATGGTGGGGTCTGAAATGGAACCCCAGTGGCCTGTACTTAAAATAGGGACAATACTGGCGCTGTGACAGTCAACGTAAAGTCTGTGAATTCCCACAGCAAAAATATCAAATGCATGCAATCCCCCACAAAAATGAATGTGTTTTTAGAAACTTCCAGTAGATATCTGTCTCAATAGAAATGTAGCCACCCACACAGTTCATAGGAAGAAAAATGCAGCAACCGTATTATTTATGCTTGCTGTATAAAAGCTGACTCCAGTATGAGCTCTGCTGGAAATAGCCTCTTTGGAGGGATAGGAGGGGAAAAGAGCTAATATACAATCACATTAAAAAGTCTTCAGGATTTGTTCTTATAGTTTCTAAACAATGGCCTCTAGCCTCAGGCCTTTCATGCTATACAGTTTCATGCCATATAGTTGGCCCGCATCTTATGTGAGGTTATGTTCCCTCACATCCTATGTGAGAATTATGTTCCAAGGTCAGCATGTAAAGTTGGAATTGCCAGAGTTGAAATGCCCTTAAAGCCAACAAATACGGTATATATGGTCTCTGAAATCACAATACAAGAACTGAAAGCACAATACAAGAGACACACGGCAACTGAGGGAACAGCAGTTTCATTCTCCCATTTCAAGCTTGCTCTGGGCATCTATATATATAAAGAAGAGCCTGGGTATGTGTGTGTGTGTGTGTGTGTGTGTGTGTGTGTGTGTATGTCTCGCATAGGCTCCGCAACGCCTGGAGCGATCGGCACGAAACTCAGCACACATACACCTTGCGGCCTGGCGACAAACACTGCGGGGGTCGGGCCCCCCTAGCGCCCCCGGGGGTGGGGGTACGTGGGGGTCCCCGCATGAAAACGGTCAAAAACGGCCAAAGTCAGCGTCGAATCCACTGTTTCCGGGGTCGCCGAGATGAGTGGCGACGCGCCCGACGCCGTTGGAGTCTGGGATTGGCCCCCCCTCGATGTGGGGGGCAAGAAGGGGTGCAAAACACTACGTCTGCCATGCCCTGCTGTAACGCCTGGAGTGATCGGCACCAAACTCGACATGCGGAAGCCTAGCAGGCTGGCCACAAACACTGCGGGGGTCAGCCCCCCCAGCGCCCCCGGGGGTGGGGGTACGCGGGGGTCCCCGCGTGAAAACGGTCAAAAACGGCCAAAATCGGCGTCAAATCCACAGTTTCTGGGGTCGCCGAGTTGAGCGGCGACGCTCCCAACGCCGTTGGAGTCTGGGTTTGCCCCCCCCCCTTGGTGTGGGGTGCGAGAAGGGGTGCAAGACACAACGTCCGCCATGCCCTGCTGGAACGCCTGGAGCGACGCGCACCAAACTCGGCATGCGTGTGCCTTTCGGCCTGGCGACAGACACTGCGGGGGTCAGGCCCCCCTAGCGCCCCTGGATTGGGGGTGCCTGAGGGCCCCTGCATGAAAACGGTTGAAATCGGACAAAATCGTCCCCGGTTCTGTAGTTTCTGGGGTCGCCGAGGTGAGCGATCGGCACGAAACGTGGCTCGCATACACCATGAAGGCTGGCGACACACACTGCGGGGGCGGGGGCCCCTAGCGCCCCGGGGGTGGGGGTACACGGGGGTCCCCATGTGACAACGGTCAAAAACAGCTGAAATTGGCATCAAATCCACAGTTTCCGGGGTCACTGAGATGAGCGGCGACGCTCCCGACGCTGTTGGAGTCCGGGTTCGGTCCCCCCTCAGCGTGGGGGGCAAGAAGGGATGCAAAACACAACATCCGCCATGCCCTGCTGGCACGCCTGGACTGATCGACACGAAACCTGGCACGCATACACCTTACGGCCTGGCGACAAACACTGTGGGGGTCAGACCCCTTAGTGCCCCCGGGGGTGGGGGTATGCGGGTGTCTCTGCATGAAAATGGTCGAAAACGGCCAAAATCGGCATCGGGTCCGAAGTTTCCGGGGTCGCCGGGACAAGCAGCCATGCTGCTGACACAGTTGGAGTCTGGGTTCAGGCCCCCCTCGGCATGGGGGGCAAGAAGGGGTGCGAAACAAGACATCCGCCATGCCCCACTGCGACGCCTGGAGCGATTGGTGCCAGACTCGGCATGTGTATGCCTTGCGGCCTGGCGACAAACCCTGCGGGGGTCAGACCCCCCCAGCGACCCCTGGGGTGGGGGTACACATGGGGCCCTACATAAATCTGTTGAAAACGGCCGTAATCGGCGTTGAATCTGTAGTTTCCGGTGTCGCCGAGGTGAGTGGTGACGCTCCTGATGCCGTGGGAGTCCGGATTTAGCCCCCCTCAGTGTGGGGGGCGGGAAGGGGTGTGAAACAAGATGTCCACCATGCCCCACTGCAACGTCTGGAGCGATTGGCGCCAGACTTGGCACGTGTGTGCCTTGAGGCCTGGCGACAAAAACTGTGGTGGTCAGGCCCCACTACCGCCCCCGGGGGTGTGGTGCGCGGGGGCCCCTACATGAGAACGGTCAAAAACGAACGAAATCGGCGTCAGACCCATAGTTTCCGGGGTTGCCGAGGCCTGAGTCAGGGGGCCGAGGCAGGGGGCCGAGGCAGGGGGCCTAAAGTGAAGACAGCCGAAAACAGGCAAAATTGGCATCGAGTCCATAGTTTCCGGGGTCGCCGAGGTGACCGGTGACACTCCCAACACGGTTGGAGTCCGGGTTCGGCCCCCATCGGCGTGGGGGGCGAGAAGGGGTGCAAAACTCATAAACTCTGGAAGATCATTTTGTTACCCGGGCAACGCCGGGTAACAAAAAGCTAGTAAACAGAATAAATGGAATGGCAGGTAGGGTCATTGCCCTATTTAAATGGATGTTTTTCTGTTGGAGGGGGGTGAGCATGTAGAATTCACATGAGTCAATTGAATTTACACACATCAGTTGAACCCCTGCTAACTGGGCAAGAGGCACTTTTTCAAGTGGTGTCCTCTTATATTTAGCAGGGGGAGAGCAATTGTCCCTGTTCACCCCAGCACTGTCTTTTTCGTGGCTGTCGCTGGTGGTGTTCTCCATTCTTTTAGATTGTGAGCCCTTTTGGGACAGGGAGCCATTTAACTTTAATGTTATTATTTGCCTGTAAACCGCTTTGTGAACTTTGTGTTGAAAAGCGGTATATAAATGCTAGTGATTGATTGATTGAATTACATGAAAGATGCATGCAGGCCAACTGTACTTACTTTTCCTGCCTTCTGATATTGATTCTTACAGCGTATCATGGAATGGACTAAATTCAAAGTAAGGAAGACAAATGTACCCATAAGAGCGATGCCACATATGACACTGTGGCACTTACACTTAATTTCCCACCCCACCCCACTGAGAAATTTACTCTTTTGCAGAACCCAAGACACAACAGCTCCCACCTCGGTAGAGGAACTGGAGTTAAGCATGACCAGACTTTCATAGATTTGGGTAGGGCTTAGGAACAACTAAGTTTAGCTGTACTGGGGCCTCTGACCTCTATCCTGCTAAAGTTAAGCCTGTATAAGTGCCCAATCTTATGCATATCTACTCAGAAGTAAGCTTCATTGGTAAGTATGGATAGGATTGCAGCTCAAGTCATCCTAAATCTTAGTCCCTCAGTCCCTTTCAACTCTTCCTCAGCACTAGAGTAAATGAATTCTGTTTTATTAGTTCTTTCAGTGTGTTTCCCCTGGCACCTCACAACAAGTATCCTGCCAATTCATGGAATAAAATGAATTTACGAAGCAACAACAAAACCCCTCTACAATCAATTAGGGATCACATTCTTGAGATTTAGGCTCCCTCCTCGTTGTTCAACACATTTCAAAGGCCCTGTTTAACAACAGCTGCCATTTGTATCGCTGAAGACATGATCTTGGAAATGTTCTGGATCTGGCTGTAGTCCCAGGCAGATTAACAAGCTTCTTGTCACTAGGAAGGGATTTGAGGACACATTTTTTTTGATTGATTGATCCTGAAAGGCTTTACATTGTGTGTGTGTATCTCTCTGTGAGCAGTTTTATTAATCCCGTTGATGGCTGGTGATAATCACAGGAGTATTTAATTGCTTGAACATCTGGTAAACCTCTGTGATGATGTGTTAATACGATAGCACTCTTTGGAGCATTAAGTAGGGCAGTTTGCTCTTTCAAGACTAGCTTGCTTCTAATCAGGTTCTTGTGGCTCAGCTACAAGACATCCATGTGACACATTCTAATTTGGAATCTGTTAAAGTTTCATGTTTTTACTTTTATTAAAAATACTTCTATTTTGGGTGTGCTTTCAGCTATTCAGCTTCACAATTTTTTTTCCACTCTAGCAGTAGTAGTTGTTCAACATGTATATACCACTTTGCCACAGAAACATAAGCTGTTTACCATGACAAAAGGAATGGGACAACAGTTCCCTGCCCAAATTAAAATTAATTCACCCTTTAAAAAAGAAGTACAAATAGCCCAATCCTTTTGGGCTTGGCACTGTGTTGGTTCCAGCAGTGCAGCACAAAAAGCTGGGATGACATTGTGTGCTTCCACGCCTCTACTGCAAATGGGCTTGAAGGTGGGAGGGCAAAGGGTGTGCAGCAGAATGGAGGGGGTGGCTCTCAGTAGCAAAAGTGCACACCAGAGCCTATTCCCAGTGGTGTCAGCCTACCGGTTCGCTGGGCGGAGTTTTCGCGGTCGCTAGGCGGGTTTCCGTGGTGATCGGCAGCATGCTCGCTGCGTTCCATTGCATAATGGTGAAAGCAACAGGACGCAGCGAGCACACTGCCGATCACCGTGGAAACCCGCCCAGCGACTGCGAAAACTCCGCCCAGTGTACCGGTAGGCTGACACCACTGCCTATTCCCCAATTTCTCTTTCTCTTCTCAGAGTTGCTGCAGCTATAATTGGTCCAAGGAGACCCAAAGGCCAATTGGAGGCCTACCCAGAGGTAAATTAGTAAGGTTTTTTTTACTTGCCTCTGGCAAGCAAACTTATCTCCTGCTAACTTATCCCCTGCTAACAGGGCAAGAGGCACTGTTTCAAGTGGTGCTCCTCTTCTATTTAGCAGGGGGAGAGTAGCAGTCCCTCTTCACCCCAGCACAGGGTCTTTTCTAGTGGCTGCTGCTGCTGGAGTTCTGCATTTTTTTTAGATTGTGAGCCCTTTTGGGACAGGGAGCCATTTAACTTTATTATTATTTGCCTGTAAACCGCTTTGTGAACTTTTTGTTGAAAAGTAGTATATAAATATTGTTTGTTTGCTTGCTCTGGATGGCCTTCTGATCACTCCCACTACCACCAATGATTCAGTGTGCACTCCATCAATGGTGGGGGATAGAATTGGGCTGTAGGTATTATCCCCGTTTTAAACTTGGGAAGTTCAGGCTGAGGCCAGCTAACATATTCACATCAGATGAGATCTGAAGCAGGAACGTCTTGGTTTAGAGCTCAGTCACTTACATCACATGAGCCCCATGTCCTGGACTGGACACTAAAATGAAATGCACAAAGACTTTGAAAGCCTAGTATTGGAGGTTGCAGAGACCTGTTGAAGCCCTGGCTTATCATGCATCAGGAAGTCCTTTTACCCACTTAATCAAAGCTTCTATAAGCACTCCTCTCAATCCCATATGATTGGTATGCCACACTGCCTACTGTCTCATCTGCTGGGTTTCTACAAATTTATAGAAGAATGAAAAAAGATTCTACATCTTTATAGAATATTGAAAAAGACCATTCCTAAAATGTCACACTGTTAGGTCTGCGAATTTCCAAGGGACAAATGAAGGGACAGAAGATGTGTTTCCCATAGCTATTCTCTCTGAGGTAGTTCTGTTTGCTGGAGCCGAGAAATCACCCGGCCATGATTCATGATGTCTGCATTTCTCTCTCTCCCCTGCAGTTAATGCCCAGGACTTGGAAGAACAGCAAAGAAACACTGTCAATGCCTTTACAGTTTGCTAAGTGATGAAAGCCTTTCCCTCACTGTACATGCAGCTTTTGAAATGACATTTGAAACTTATAAACATTTGGCTCCAATTTAACTGTAATTTATTTCCCTGTTTGTATTTAGAAATCTGCCCTTGTAGAGTTTCTGTGACCTGGTAGTCAGAGCTACACTTCCCACTCAGAGCTAGATTTTTCTCAGGGAGAAAAGGAAGGAAAAAGTAGGAAAGGAGAAGGGCAAGCTGCTGAAAGTCCATTGTGTTGGTTCCCAGTGTGTTTCCACTTCAAGTTCAATTCAGGGTGTTTATTATAATGATCCTTAGAGCCCAAAATGGTATGCCCCCTTAATTTCTAAGCGGAAACATTCTCCTGTTTGTATCTCCTCATAAGGAAGTCTTACTCTGTGCCCCTTAATTTTCAAAAGTAAGAATTGTGTTGTGACACCTCCCTCTCAAAAGGACATCCTGGTCATGATCATGTTATTCAATATACTCGAATATTGACTATATTGAGTGTTATTCAATATACTCGAAAGCATGATGATTCAAAAGTAAATCATAATTAGAACATGAATGTGCCCTTGCTTGCCCCAGGGAGGCTCCAGCCAGCACCTAACTTTTGCTGGATACGGCACAAGTCCGCCGGCCTTGCTGTTCCAGGACAAGTTAGGATTGCGCCCTCAGAAAGGAATTAAGGCAGTGGTGGGATTCAAATAAATTAACAACCGGTTCTATGACGTCATAGCCAGAGCCAAAAAAAAACCAAAGCCAGCCGAGGTAAGTGAGTGGGCGGGGCCCGGCCATTTAACAACCGGTTCTATGGAACCCGGGCGAACCCCCTGAATCCCATCTGTTTTTGAAGAAGGGTGATATTAAAAATGGTCTAAACCAGTGTTTCTCAAACTGTGGGTTGGGACTCACTAGGTGGGTTGCGAACTAATTTCAGGTGGGTCACCTAGAGCAGCCATATTGAAAATAGGGGACACTGAAGATAGGACACTGGACAGGGGAAGGGCTGTGTGGTTATTTTGCTTGTGTCAAGGTTGTAAATAGGTTTTTTTTTTTCTTTCTAACTCACTTTGCTATTGGAAAATGCCAGAGAAATAACCCAATTCTCAGGAACAGCAAGATTTGCCGTCACAATGAAGGCACTTCTAGCCCTGACATATCTTCCTGTGGGTCCTGGACAGATTACCATTCTAAAAATGGGTCCCGGTGTTTAAAAACTACTGGTCTAAACAGAAGGTTAACAAAGTGTACAGAAAAGTGCTCAGTGAAGAATAAACAATGTTGAGACTCAAATATTCAGAAGAGAGTGATCAGAGGGGTTCAAATTATCATATATACAGTGGAAATGTCTATATAATACTTGCAAAATGTATGGAATATAGTGCTTGAAAAATGTGGAAAGATTGACACCTCCAATCTCCAAAGATCCAAAAGTCTTTCATTTGCACAGATGCCCCATTGTACTCTTATACGTTTTGCTTTGTTGCTACTTTTTCTTATCCAGAAGAATTATATGGACAAATGAGTCAGGTTTTGTGGGAGAGAAATTAAGAAAAATCTTTTGCCAGCAAAAACATTTTCACACAGCATGTTTAATTCATATAAGTGCTCCCAAGCCAAGGACAGGAGAAACTTAGATCTGCAGTTGGTTCTTCAGTATAACCATTTAATAATGAAGAATGTTGCATTGCCGTCAAGAAAGAATTTTACAATAGATACCTCCTGCAGCTCGAATGGTAAAAGTGGGTCTTCTTTGATATGAAGGGAGGTTGTCCAATATTTAGATTGTGTCGTTTAACAGTGTTGGGGGGAAAATACTGTTTTGGTTTGTTTTTTTCTTCCCAATGTTAGAGAATAACCATTCCACATTATTAACAGTTCAGCACTTAGTAGTTTCCCATTTCCCCACAGCTGAACATTGTTATGTCTGTTGTGTCCTCCACTCCAATGAGAATCTTCTGCTTCTATAATCTTCTGTTTATAACTCTCTGCTTCTATATTGAAAAGGCTGCTGAGAGGATTTTAAATGGTACATGTTTGGGGAAACAATTTGCCACCTCTGTGGTACAGTAAAGAACATTTAAATGTCGGTTTGTGAATCTGGAGGTGCTCAATAAATCCTTCTCTGTCTGGTTTCTCCCAGGATTCTGGATATCCACCTCATTTTGGCTCTCATCCTATCTCCTGCCACCAGTGCTGCTGCTGCTGCACTGTACATATGGGTTGCCTCAAATATACACCACTCTGTTGGTATATGCCCAATGAGGGAAAAGGGGCAGGGAGGTTTTTGAAAGAGGGGATAAGACCTGGCATGTGCCATTCCTACTGGATCTACCCCCACATTTCCTTCTCTCCTGCCTTGGTTCCTCCCCCAGTATGCCCAATTCCACCTCCTCTCCACCCTGTGCCAGTTTACCTGCTCCGGAATAGGTTGCTGCCACCATTGTTTGCAGTGGTGGCTCCAAATATGGCCAGTGGTGGCACATTGGGTTGTATGGCTTGTCACTATAGCAGAACACTGTGTTGGAGTGCAAGCACAGAACTCCCCTACCAGAGAGGCCTTCTGCAGCAGTGTTTGTCAGGGTTGAAATCTAACCCTGATTGAATTTGCAGGCCTGAATAAGGCAGGGCCCAAAACCGATAAAAGGGGAATGTAAAAGCCTATGCACAAAACGGCTGAATCATTGTGACAAAGGGTCCAGGTGGCTGATGCAATTCTAGGATGAGATCATTCATCACAGGACAAGATGGTGTAATACCTATCGCGATTGGTTCACAGTTCCTTATAAGCAAGGCTGTGAAAGCTCTCAGGGTGGGTCATTGCTGGTTGTAGAAAGAGAGGAGAGTGTTATTCTGGCTGTTTACGTGTCTTGCTGTACTGCAGAAGACTACTTTGTTTATCTTGCTACTGCTGCTGTAAATACTTGTAAATACAGGCTATTGACGGTGGGAGTCTGGTGCGTCTGTGTTTCTGTCTCTGGGTTGCCTGCTCTGTCCTTGGACTCTGCATTCTGCATCTCTGCTGGGGGGGGCAAAGTGCTAAGTTTTTCAGGTACCTGAAGCACCATGTACAGTGGCTCCTCGCCTTCAGAACTATTCACAACTACGATAGCAAAACAGAGGACACACTTCTGCTTTGCTCTTGCAGCCATGAATGGCTCTGAAGGTGAGGGAGAGGGGCCACTTTACAGTTCAGGTGCCAGAAAAAATGTAGTGCTTTGCTCCCCCACTGGGAATGCCACTGGGCTTCTGGAGAGAGAAACTCTGTGCTCATGTGAAGGCATCAAGTAGCAAGTATAGGCAGGAGCACAGTGTGAACACAGGAGAAGCTCCTGGGACTTTGCATCAAGGAATTAGTGTCTGGATCTCTTCAGTAAGCAACATCACTCCACCAAGTGACTGAAGCTGTTCTCTGAATGCAGAACCAAAGGGAGTTCTGCATTAATTATAGGGGGAAATTGTGTACTGTAGCAGCTGAACCTCTTTTGTTCTGTCCGGTGCCTCTAGGACTCTTCCATGTTTACGACAAAATCTAGTCTTTTTTTCTTTTGAGTTGACATTTTGAGATGGATGGATTTGGCTTTGAATTTAGATTTGTCATAAAAGATACATTTCTTTTTGGAGTTAGAAAGAAACGTGTCCCCTTAGGCCGCAGTTCGTTTATCCCCTTCAGGATTAGTGAATACTTTGGCAAATACAGTTTCCTTTTTGCTAGCAGAATAAAGGGGGCCATTTCCATTATTTCCTAATTCTACGAAGCTGAATATACGTTTCTGAGATTACTAGCTAAGTTTATCCTTATTTTGAGGACAAACAATTTCTTATAAGTAGCTTCATATCAGATGTTTTGTTAACTGTCAAAGATTAAGATCCTGTACATCAGTGGTTCCCAAACTGTGGGTCAGGACCCACTGGTGGGTCATCAAAGGATGATGGGGAAAAAATCAGACAACTAATTTCCTCAAGCCTAGAGGCCATTCGAAAATCAGATACTATAGCTGTTAATTACATAATCAAAGAGCTCAGCTCCTGCAATTTTTCACGCATGTATAAATATTGGGAGATAAATATTTGAGGGTCTTTTTTCTGCTTATTATTGCTTATAAATCAATAATTTCTTTCCAGATTTCCTTTTTTAAAAGACTGGTAAAGCTAGATTGGCCCTGATATTGTGTGATTTTAAAAAGTGGGTCCTGGTGCTAAAAAGTTTGGGAAGCACTGCTAATACCCACTTTCCTGGGGGTGCTGAAAAGTTAACAAGCATGAACTCAGCCATTCTTCTTAAAAACACAATCCTATTAACATGTCCTGGAAAAGCAGACTGATCATCAGGAAGAACATGTGGACACTCCTAACTCCTTGTGATACAATGGTCTTCTGCAATATGCCACTACAATTGGCCAAGTTGTTGCAAAATCTGGTTCTGTCTGTTATTATACAAAGGGCACAATCCTAACCTGGAGTTAGACGGGCACAGTTAGGCCAGCAAAAGGGCCACTGTAAAGCACGCTTGGACCACTCTCAGAGTCAGGGAGGATGGTGGGCATCTGTGTGCTGGCCTCTCTGACTCCAAGAGTGGCCCGAACATACTTTATGGTGTTCCTTGTGTCAGCTGAACTTTGCTGGCTTAACTGTGGCCATCTAACTCCAGGTTAGGATTGCACCCTAAGGGTGCAATCCCAACCTGGAGGTAGGCCAGTACAGGTCACTTGTGCCAATCCAGGAGTGCTGCAAATACACTGCAAAGTGCGTTTGGACCACTGTCGGAGTCAGGGAGGACGGTGCACGGACGTGTGCCACCTTCCTTGATTCCAAGAGTCCCACACACATGCTTTTTAGCAAGTTTGCAACGCTCCTGGGACAGCACAAGTGACTTGTGCCAACCTAACTCCAGGTTAGAATTGTGTCCTAAATTAAGGTAGTTTCAGCCATGAGCCAACAAATCTTTCTTGCTGATACTGTTGGCTTCAATGGAACATCAAGAGTATTCCATTTGCTCCTGAACATGAACAAATATACGTATTTGGATAGAAACAAGCAGGGCCATCCTTTGATGAAACTGATGTGTGCCTGTAAGCCACATTCAGGTCCAATTTTTTCCTCAGTGCTTCTGTTTGTGCCAGGTTGGACTTGTTTCCTACTATTTGCCAGCTGAGAAAGGGTGCCTTGAAAGCTCATGCTGGTGTTGCCATTGCTGCTGCTCATGCAGTCTCGCTCAGGGAGTGGTATTGACAGGTCAAAAGGAGTGTACCAAGCATTGCTTCTCACTGTGCTAGCAGGCAGTTCTTTCCCAATAGGAAATAGATTGCCCCAGATGCCTCTGCCTTGACACAGGGGCTACTCAAGCAATTACTCATGTACTGATGAGAAAAAGCTGACTGTCAATAAAGGAAAGAAGTGAATACAACTCTCTTGGCTCCTAATGGCTGTCTAATGAAGAGTCACCAGATTCTTCATCTTGGAGGGCCATTCTAGCTCCTAGCCAAGGTGCAGAGGTTGGGTGAGGACATCATTATCTTATCCAGAAGGGTGGGTTGTTGTTGTTGTTGTTGTTGTTGTTGTTTTGAAAACTGCTTTTTGGCGGTTAAAATATCTGAATAAAAACACACAACACTGCACTTTGGTGTTTAAAGTGTTTTCCAGAAATTAAAATAGACTACTTTTCCATTAGAAATAATACAGTAGCTGCATCTACTGATACTATATCACCTGTGTCATCTACCTAGTACACTTTTAAAGCATTTAAAATTAATAAAAATGAGAACTTGGATGGAGAATGTAGAATAAAAGCACAGAACACCACAATTTGCTATTTTAATCAATCAATTTTGGAAAAAATATCACCAAACCCCCCCCACACACCCCTACGTATCCTCCAACAGCCTCCAGTTTAATGGGGGAAGTCATGATTCTTAGATCTTCTATCAGTGGATTTATAAGCACCTTAACTCTGATCTTAAACCTGTGCCCCAGGGTGCTGCAGCAAACTCACAGAGGCCACAAGAGAAATACAAAAATGGAATTGTAGGGGTGCCATGAACATAGAAAGTTTGAGAACCTCTATCATAAACCAAAGATTTTACCATGTCACTCATACCACCTTCTAGAACTTCCATGCAATTGGAGCAGTACATATATTTTATGGTCGTACATAATTAGGTCTACTTACAAATACCTAAGTCCACATACCTAATATACCTAATATATTTCCACATATATCTTTGGTTTGCCATCTGTTTTATAGGGTAGGAGATGATGGCAATGAAGTTTCAGCCAGTACTATATCCATGTTTTGATATTGCTTTAAGGGCGGGGAGCCAAAATTGGGAAATACCATGGGGAGAAAGAGGTGAACTCCTTTCTGCCATCCTATCTCTCCAATCCAAATCATACTGCCCCACACCTAGCAGATTTTAAGCAATGAGAAGGATGTTAAGAGATCCATTTTCAGATCTCCTGCATCACATCGAGTTTTGCACACCTCCAGCGGGGAAGCAAAAGCATAACATATGCCTGATAGGTATAACATTTCCTTACAAAAAAAGCAACATCATTAGATTTACCACAATGGATGAGGATGTTCAACCTTAGTGCTTCAGCCAGTTGGGGGGACCCTTGCTACTAAACACTGATGGGAGGTTGTTCTAATTCATACTCCCATGGTTTGTACCAGAAGCTTTGACAACGTGACTCTTCTGCTACCAAAGAGAATCCATGTGTAGCTGCATAATGAAAGGGAGGCATTTGGCAGGGGGACAAGTGGATTTTAATTGGCCAGTCTTCCTGTGTACTGCCTACAACCCAAGTGATTGTTTTTTTTCCTTTTCTTTGTTATTTTTGCTTCCAACTTCCGAAAGCTTTGAGTTTTTCTTACTGCTGATGAAAGCTGCAGAGGCCATAACATGGGCTTTTGTTCAGCTGCAATGAGGTGCTTTATTGAACAAACAGAAACTGAAGGTACAGTACATTGAAGCAGAAAACTGAAGGCAAGTAATTCCCTTTTGTGAATTACACTGCCATTGCAAGGGGGGAGAATTGAGTGCAAGTACCTAGTGAAGCTGTCTCCCCAGAAAGTGAAATTGACTAGTCTATTTTCTTATCCAAGCTGTGTGAAATGCTACCAGGCAGAAAGCAACAATCTGAGATCATGCAGAAGGAGAAAAGTACCCTTTAAAAATCAGTAGATGGCAGTCAATGAGATATGGTGTTTTATCGTAATATTTTAAAGATGCTTTAATGTTTATTTTATACATTATAGTTTTCTTCTTTAAATAAATATAGTTTATTTCTCCCCTCCATCTCTACCTGTTTTTCCTCCTCTTGTCTCCACCTCTGTGCCTGTGCTCCAACCCTGTTGCAGTAGGGTTTTTAAGCAGTGGTTCTCAAACCTTTTAGCACTGGGACTCACTTTTCAGTCAGTCAAGACCAGTGGTGTCATCTACTCACCAGTAGACAGTATGCTGGGCGGGACTTAGCGTGATCGGCAGCCCATCCACTCACTTCCGCTTTCTTCCTGCTTGCCGCGCGGCTTTCCCTCGCCTCGGAGGGGGCGCCTGCTTGCCCAGGCACCCGGCGTGCCCCCCATCCCCCCCCCGG
>JAJKFI010000146.1:1188239-1202155 GCA_029204185.1 Lerista edwardsae | reverse complement strand
ACACACACACACACACACACACACACACACACACACACACACACACACACACAAGAAAATGAACATTCAAGTGTGATGTCACTTCCTGTTGTGATCTCACTTCCTGAGCATCATTTTGCCCTCTGCACCGGGCTACACTTGCATTAGCTATTTCAGTTTACCCAAGCCTCTGGGTTGGGGTTGGAAGCCCAACACAGTGCTCTCCAGTTTCTGCCTGCAAACTAGCCAGCACAGAGAACTGAGGATTGCGCCCTAAAACATTGGAGCAATGTGGGGGAGTGGCTTTCTGGTTCCCATAAGAGGCAGTCAATCAGCTATCTGCATAACCAGACTGAGAGGTAGGATGGAGGCAGAGGCAGATCTAAGGGAGGGCAAAGCTCTAAGTGTTGCAAGAAGCCTCACCCTGTCATGTAAATCCCTCCCTTGCTGCTGTAGCCAGTAAGCAACGCCAAGATGTTGCTTTTCCCTGTGAGGATTGGCTAAAACGGTGCAGGAGAGGAGTGATTTCCACTGCAAGGTCAGGCTTCTTGCAAAACTTAGAGCTTTGCCCTCCCTTAGATCTGCCTCTGGATGGAGGTAACTTCATGACTGGCACAGGAACTGGGCAGTGCTTACAAGCAGGTTTCCATTTAAACTGACTCTGTTCACTTTGGACCTTTGTCTATTCAAAAAGGGTTTCTGTGGTCCTAACAACAAAATTTGTGCATCTGCTTCAGGTGCAAAGAACATCACTGCAGGCCCTTTTCATGGCTCAGTCATTTGCTGTAGAACAGGGATGTCAAGCATAATATAAGGCCTGTGGCTCGGATACAGCCCCTGGCAGCAATTTCTCTAGCCCCAGCTATAATTGGGCTCTCTCATGTCTTGAAATTATGAACAAGATTTGCACATTTTCTCTTCAGTCATTTGCAGCTTACATGTGAGAACAAAGTGTTCACTTCTGTTCATCTGCTGCTTCATGGTGTCACTTCCTGGCTAATGGTGTCACTACCGGTCCTCAGCAGACGCCACGAATGCAATTCAGCCCACTATATGAAAGATAGTGGTCTATCTACCCTGCTCTAGAAGCTGCCTGGGAAACACAACAACCACAGTGGTGGGATTCAAATGAATTAACAACCGGTTCTATGACGTCATAGCCGGAGCCAAAAAAAAAAACTGAAGCCAGCCAAGGTAAGCGAGTGGGCGGGGCCCGGCCATTTAACAACTGGTTCTATAGAACCTGGGCAAACCCCCTGAATTTCACTACTGAACAACCAATACTGAGGTAGAACAGCTCTGAATGTCACAACTCTGCATGGCAAGTGTGACCCAAGTTTGCTTGAGAAAATTGGCCAGACAGAGGGACTGAGGATGTGGCTTTGAGCACTTTCTCATACTATCTTAGATAAAGGGCCAAGCCTGTCCAACTTTCCAGCACTGATGCAGGCCTGCCAATGGGGTGTGCACTGCATCCTGCATTGGAGGGTCAGTCTTGGACGCCTCCTCAAGGGAGTTTGCGTTCCCTTACCTTGGGGCTGCATTGTGGCTGCATTGGCCCTGGAAAGTTGGTAGGCTTGGGCCCTAGTGCGCTCTAATGTGCTAATATTCATATTGTTCTCAT
The DNA here is from genome assembly GCA_029204185.1 of Lerista edwardsae. Classification (NCBI taxonomy): domain Eukaryota; kingdom Metazoa; phylum Chordata; class Lepidosauria; order Squamata; family Scincidae; genus Lerista; species Lerista edwardsae. The sequence goes on along the minus strand of JAJKFI010000146.1, from coordinate 1,200,552 downwards.
GGAAGTGATTGCATACCATGATTCCTGCAGGCATGTTCCCTCTTAAATACCATATTTAATGGCTTAAGAAAATCAGGTTAAAGTGCAAAAAGTATAAACTCCCTCAACTTGATGTGAAAAAAAAAAGATAGATTGAGCTGGGCATTGGAAATGCATTATTGCCCAGTGTGAGGTTTTTATTAAGCAGTATGTTTTAAAAGCTTTGTGAAAATGCATTTAAAAGCTGGCAAATTGAAATTATATTTTTGACGTTGACCTCAGCATTGTTTCCAAAGGCCTCAAAACCTGACCAGCATAAATTACGGCTTGCAACATGCTCGTGTTACACACTGTTAGAATTACATGTGAGCGAATAGGCATTCCAAAACCTAACTCCCTTTCCAAAGTTGTAGCAGTTCGTACATTTGCAATGCAAGTGTCAAACCTACACTTCTCAGAGGGCTCATTTGTATCACAAATGCCTCTCTTCTGCTTTCTCAGCAGAAAGAACTATTATCAGACAAGAGTAAATAGCATGAGGGAGAAGCCTGAATGCGATTGATGCTTCATCAATGAAAACAACAACACTGCTTTTTTTCTGTTTTAGAGGTAGGGGTAGGGTTTCTGTAAACCTTTTAAAAGCCCTGAATCTCATTTTAAAATGATTTTTTTTTTGCTCCTTATGAAACATTCACATATTCCTTTGCAGTGACTCCATCATGTCGTAAAATCTGACCAAATACATTACGCCCTGTGACCTCCCAATGGAGCTTTACATCGCTTTCGCAACAGTGTACACCAGCTGCAATTTTATGCACGATTCCTAGGAAGTAAGTCCCATTGACCTTGGAACTTACTTGAGTAAACATGGATAAAATCAGGCTGCAAATCATATTTATTTCACCCCGTAGATATTAAAATGAAAAAGGACCACCACATGGCAGGCAGCCCCAGATGTTAAACAATGACAACACGAGTAATTTGGCAGCATCGCAGCTTGGCCATGTGTCATACTGCAGCAGCAGAGTTAAATCACACGTGGGCTGCTGTTTTAATTTCCTGGTGCCAAACAATTAAACTCTGCCTTGCCCTTCCAGGAAGACTGATAAGCAGAGGTTTTCAGCAGTCGTGGTGGGCAAGCAAAGAAATGAATAACCCCTCTGTCCGGGCTGCAAAATGAGACAAGTGTCGCATTATTCAGAGTAGTTAGTATCTAAAAATAGATTAAGAAGTGCCTGCTCTCAGGCTCAGTAGGAGCGACACCTTTGTCTTTTTGGCTGCAGTGCGATTGGTGGCATTACATGTGGGGATTTGCTGAATCTACTGCAGCATTAGGTTCAGGTGAATGGCAGGAGGTTATCTTTGTGGGCGATGTTACACTCAGAGGACCAGTCCTTCAACCAAAGAGATGGAGTCTGTTATGCCACCCACGCCCAGGAATGGACCAAGCAGCCCATCTGTTGGGCTAATAATCCAGTGCCTGCATTAGTAAAAGCAACAGGCAGCATTCTTCAGGAAGAGGAACTTGGGCAGGGCTGAGCTAAATGGCTTCATTTTCTGTCAATGTACAACAGCTGTTCCCACAGAAGCAACCCTAGAAAGAGCTTGGAGAATAGAGCGAAGATGTGGGGGAACCTGATTTACAGCCCAATCCTATCCTTCCCCCCCCCACCGCTTTGCTGGTGCAGGCAGTGCAATAGAAATGGTGGGTTTGGGCTTTATTCTGGCTCACCTTGCCCCCCTTTGCAAAGCACATTTTCCATGAATGCACGACATGGCTTTTCGGAGAGGGCTGAAATCATACCCATTTCACCTGGCCCTGGGATGATGGTTGGCTGGCTGCCCTCTGTCCCCCTGGAATAATGCTATAGCTTGATTGCTCCCCTGGACCATTGCTTCTCTCCCCCCCCCCTCCCAGGGCCTGACGAGAAGAGTTGGATTTTGCCCTGTTTTTGAATGCTCTGTGTGTTCATGTTAAATGGTTACTGTTTAAAACACATTAAAAGTGTTTTAGGGCACCATCCTAACCAACTTTCCAGCACTGGCATAGCAGTGCCAATGGGGCACGTGCTGCATCCTGCAGTGGAATAGTAGTTTCGGAGGCCTGTAAGGTAAGGGGGTGTTTGTTCCCTTCCCTCAGAGCTGTGTTGCCCTTCTCCCAGTCCTGGAATGTTGGTTAAGACTGCACTCTTATTGTTTGTTACATTATATTTTATGTTCTCTGTAAGCCACCTTGGGCATTTGCTTTCTGCGTGGGAAAGGTGGGGTATAAATTCTTCAAATAAATAAATAAATTTCCATGATATCTTGCAAGATTTGGTGTTTTGTCTTGTCACTGAAGTCTCCCTTTGAGGCTTAAACCAGACCACAGCCGACTTATTGGGAATATTTCTATTATTTATTTCTTTTAAAGATTTGTATGTGTATTTCTGATACTGCGTTCTTATTTACTGACAGATATCTAACAGTGGAGTTTCAATGGGAGAACACACATTCAGTAAACGCTGTTATGTTCTTAAGGTATTTATGAGTTTGTTCTTCCACACTGGCATTTTTTTTCTTGCCTGCCCCATTGAAGCTTCCCAGAACTGTTCTATAAGTGACACAATTCACCCTGGATGAGTCTGGTTATTTATGAAGGTGCTCTGTGAAGTTGTGTCGCGAGTTGGTTCGTTCCTTTCCTTTTGTGCCTTAGATGGAAATAAAATATTTGTCCTTGCCTATTGTCTTCATAGGACATGACATGCCTTTAGCGATCGTAGGCTAGTCTCCTTTCTCTGCACAGGCTAAATAGATTTCATGTCTAATGTTTTCATACTCTCTGATTGATGAGCATAAGATTTGAAAGACTGTGTCACACAATGCAGAAAGGACAATTGTCTGAAAAGGAGAGACTGGGAGGAAGAGCAAACCCAATATTAAAGCATCATTTGTTTCTTGCTATGGGTAACAGCAGATAGGACCTACCTTTCTTATTTTCTAAGACCATGAAGGGTTGTCCTGAGGGAGGACTTGTGACCAGTTGCGGATCTGGCCGATTCCCGCTCCCCCCCAGGGGTCACGGCCACAGATCACTGCCCCTAGCACTGCCTCCCCACCCCTTGCGCTGTCCTGCCCCCAGCATCTGCAAACACTCCATTTTGGAGCGGTATGAGGAGGGCGGGCCCAACGCTCCTTGCTGCTCCTGACAGCTCCATCCACCTCCTCACTGCACCCTGCTCCACCAGCGCAGCGCTTGGGGCATTCCCCCCCCCAAGAATACAGATAAGACTGCCAATGCCCTGATGAGTGAGGACCTCACACCTCTCACAATGGGCGAGGAATGTGGGACATACCAAGTCACCAAAGAGCAGTGAGCAGGAGAGCCAGCAGCGCCGCTGAATGTTTGTGAGCCCAGTGATCCAAGGAGTTCTGTCTCTAGCATTTTATCTCTAAAATCTCATCCAAGCACACAAAGCATTATTTGCTATTGCTGTCACCAAGGAAGTATTATCCTGAATGGATCAGCCTTTGAACTTTCTATCCCCTTGGCACCCTGGATGCCAATGAGCAGGGGCAACCCACTTTTAAGCGATGTGATGTGGATTGCATCAGTGGCAGATTGAGAGGATGGTGGATTGGGGGTGCCTTTCCCCCTAGTCTGCTGCCCTCAATGCCTCCCTTCAGACTGCTATGGATGCAGCGTGCTTTCCGCCTGCTAAAATGAATAGAAAGTGGGTCACCCACCTCCTTAACGTTCTCCTTGCCTGGTTTCTTCAGACACAGAAGTGCACAACTGCTGGTTTGATTTACAGGGACTGTGTAAATGAAGATAGCGCCTCCCTTGGCACGGTCCCTTTAAACAGAATGTGGAAGTCCTGCACTTAGGCAATTTAAGGAGCTGCACAAGGACTGGCAGACACCACAAGTCCCACCTCCACTCTGCCCCTCCCCCTGCCCAGTTCCACCCTCCCTCCCATAATTCGTGCAATTCCAGCAAGAGGTAAACTTACCGTCATGTTGCCGCCTCTGGGTGGTAGGTCCCAGAGGTGGTTTGACGTTGGCCCAGTACTGGGGGTAACAGTTTACCGCCAACGCTGAAGGTGCCTTATTCACAGTTTACAACAGAAGTGTGGTGTTATGCTTGTACCACCCATGCTCAGCCTGATAGGATCGGGTTCTAAATTTGTTTTTTAACCATAAATTTGCCCTACAAGCAATTCTTTTTTTCCTTCTTGGGAAGCAAGACAAATATGGCGCAGAACAGAACATTTGTCCTCTGACATTTTTAAAATGTTTCACTGACGAGTGAGAAGAAGATGGTGTTATTTTTTAGGGTGTTTTACAATCCAGAATAAAATGGCTATTGTCTGGCAGAGCAGATGTTCCATGTTTGCAGACGGTCGGCTGACAGGGAAAAGACTCCAGCAGAACTCAAGGGCTTAACAAGAGACGCCAAGGGTGCCGAAAGCTGAAAGCATCATTTAAAATGGGAAAATGCTGTCATTGGAAACGGAAGTTAAGGGAGCTACAGTTATTGTCTTCACTTGCTTTTTTGGGAGACCCATAAATGTGAGAGAGCTCAAGGCTCTTGAAACAGCCGGGTTGTAATCTTTATTACTGTGTACCCATTAGTCTGAGAGAGAGAGAGAATGGGTCTTAAAACTAGGACAACTTTTAAAGCGTGGATAACAGAAGCATTTCAGTCTGACTTTTCTAAAAGTTTCTTCTTATTAAGAGTGCAATACTAATCTGGAGTTAGGCCAGCAAAGTTTGGCTGTCACAATGGACACCGTAAAGTATGTTTGGACCACTCTCAGAGTCAGAGAGTCCAGCACACAGATGTGTGCCATCCTCCCTGACTCCGAGAGTGGTCCAAACACGCTTTACAGTGGTGCTGGCCAAACTTTGCTGGCCTAACTGTGCCGGCCTAACTCCAGGTTAGGATTGTGCCCTAAATCTCCCGGTCTTGGTGCCAATTACAGCAGCAACCTGCAGTAGTATACGAAGAGGAATGCAGGTAGACAATAAGCACATGTTTTCAGCCATATTGAATGGTGCTGGTTCGGACATGGAAAGTCATGAGGAATTGCTGTAAAATCTCCAGCACCTACGTTATGGCTTGAGTTATGGGGTGGCTTGGAATTCTCCAAGACTCTCCGCAGATTTTGGTGTTCCACATTACCTTGTCTTCTTTTTTTAAGTGGAAAAAATGTACAGTATTTGAAATTCTCTATTGTTCATTTTTTCTTGTATCTAAATTTAGTACAAATCACAGCTTTCAGTGCTTTTTTTTAAAAAATAAATAAATGATACAAAACAATCCAAAAGAGAAATTCCAATAACACATTCCTTTTCAATCTGACAATACACATTCCAGCAAACGGCTCTCATTTGTCCATTAATGTCATACATCAATCATATCTCCTTTCTTCTTTGTGCAACAAGGTCCATAAAACTGCAATATCCAAAGAGATTAGCAACACCCTTTTGTGTTATTTTGTGGTTGGAATATTATTCCATTTCCTCGCCTGCACAATTTTAGCTGCAATTACCAAATTCCCAAGTAAAAGCTATTTGAAACATGCATGTCTATCACATTGAACAAAACCTGACACAAATCACTAGGGATGACACAAATCAACATTAATGACTATATTCTCTATTTGTTGTTGTTCAGTCACTAAGTTGTGTCCCGACTCTTTGCAACCCTATGGACCAAGCACGCCAGGCTTCCCTGTCCTCCACTAGCTTCCAGAGTTCGCCCAATTTCATGCTCATTGCTTCAGTGACACTATCTAACCATCTCATCCTCTGCCGCCCCCTTCTCCTTTTGTCTTCAATCTTTCCCAGCATGAGGGTCTTTTCTGATCAAACACTACAAAAAACATTCTTGATGTGAACATACAAATGACTACATCATAATTGCTTTGAGGAAGTATTCTAACAAGGTGCATGCAAGTGAACTGGTGTGCACTGATAAAACACAGCAAAAAGAGCAAGCCAGATGTAATTACAGACATTTCTTGTATCAAGATTATTTTGTATGATGTGTTACCAATGTGTAAGAGTGTATTGGGGCATCAGTAAAACACTGCACAATAAGGATTGTTATACAGTCAGGCATATTATCACATTGAGATTGCCACAGCTTTGGCGCTATGCATCAACATTAGTAATGAACATATATGCATTGATAAAATATTGCCGCCGCCACCGCCAAAAAGAAAAAAATTCGCATGCCAGAATTAATTTTAGAAATCCTTGCAGTGAAACTAGAATCTAGGGGGAGTAGATCATAGGATTTTCCTTGTTCTACTCCTTCATGTTTTTTTTTCCTGATTCTACCTGCTCCGTGTGTGTTCCTGCATATGCTGAATACCAAGTCCTAAGGACAAACTGGTAGGATTGTTGTTTCCAGATCTTGCTTGTAGGCTTCCTAGAAGCATTTGACTGGTCCCTCTGGGGCACAGGATGCTACATAGATGTGTCTGAATCCATCTTCTTGGGAATGGGAGAGAGATTTCTAACTTAAGGTGAAATGAAGCCATCTTTATCTTTGTTCAAGGGTAAAAGAAGGATTTCTTTTGGTCCATTATGTCTTCAACCATATCATGCATGAGAACAGATATCCAGAGGGCAGGGCACACATAAATAGCCATGACAGCCAGGAGAGATTGAGATTGAGATTGAGATTGAGAGAGAGAGAGAGAGAGAGAGAGAGAGTGAGTAGTGGAATGCTCTTTACATATATAATGATCACTTGTCAAAAATGCACTTTATAATCAATGCAGCTGCATTATCATGTAAAAGGAAGGCAGGATTTTTCCTGAGATAAAACAATGTAAGGCTTGTTTTGGTTGCATTCACTTTGTCCTGCCCCCTTTTGTTCAATGGCTTTTAATCCCAGCTTCCGTTTCTTTTTGTATACCTTGATCGTCATAATTAATCCACACTTTTCAGCATGTAAAAGCATATCAGAATTTTCATCCCATTTGTCTGCACAACAAATATGGGAGGTAAGTTAGGTGAAGGGACACAGTCAGATCTCCAAGGAAAACTGATGGCCAACGGCCAATGCTGCAGGCAGCACCGGTCCTGTTGCGCCGAGTCTCCCTTGCATCGGCCGAAACTGGCCAGTGTGAGGGAGGCTCCGTGTTGGGGACAGGCATGGGATTGGCTGGGGAAGGGAGGTTCTGGGCGGGGGGAGGGCGGGACACGGGTGGGCTCTGGATTCTGCCATAAGGCCAAATCCTAAGCCCGTCCAGGAGGCCACATGGCCCCGATTCGGGCTGTGCGGTCTCCTCGGATCTGCACCTGCTGTTTAGCAGGCGCATCGGGGAGGCTGGAGCCTCTACTCTGGTAAGGGTGCAAATGTGCCCTTGCTGCGAGGAGGCTCCAGCCTTCCCGATGCAGCGTTGGATATGGCACTGGCCAGCCGGCCTCAGATTGCGCCTTCATATGTGTGGTTTCCTTACCCCTGGAACTCCCTGCCTTTGGCGGTTCTGTTATCCCAGCAATTTTCAACTAGTTTGTCGTGGCACATTGGTATACCCCAAATGAACCACAGGTGTGCTGCAGGAGTTTGGGTGAGGATAATTTATTAGTAGGACCATTGAGGGATGTGAGCCCCCCACCGTCTGCACAGTGTGCCTTGTCAATTGTCAAAAAACTGATGGTGTAGTGTGCCTTGACAATTTTAGCACCTTGTCAGTGTGCAGCATTAAAAGAGATTTGAAAGGTTGCAAAGCACTGTGTTAGTCTCTTTGCTGATGTTTTGCAAACTCTTTTTGCTTCTGCAAGCTCCGAGTTCCTTTGTTGTATCAGTCAGTGTCTCTCTCCTCTCCTTGTGCATTAACTGGAATGGTCTTGTTGCTGCTTTCTGTATGCTGTGCTTTTTGTTTCTTTTGTGTTTTTCAACTGACATGAGCTGCTTGATGTGCCCCCACATTAAAGGGACAAGTGGAATTAAAAATTCTGACGTTTTGCAGAACAATGGGGAAAACCAATCAATCACCAGTATTTATATACCGCTTTTCAACAAAAAGTTCACAAAGCATTTTACAGGCCAGAAACTAATGAAGTTAAAATGAGTTAAAATAAAGTTAAAAAGAAATGAGGCCTTTATTTTAACTTTGTGTATGTTTATTTATGAATTTATATGCTGGCCTTCCCACTGGCAAGCCAGCTCTCTAGGCGGTCACAAATAAAAGCATTTTATGGTGGTTTTGCGATGATGTGCACCGGCAGGACACATATTCCACCAATTCAGGCCCTTGTTAGGATTGGACTACAAAAGTAGCTACTTTTAGAATGAGATGGAGGCTTGTTATTAAAGGTGCAACTGTACGTTTTCCCAATTGCTGATTATCACTTGACTAATTACCACCTCCTGCTGGCGTGCAGAGCAGGGAGCTTGGCCGATTTCTGGTCGTTAAGTGTTGGCGTTTCACTCTACCACGTACCAAGCTAGCCCGCTGACAGGGTGCCAATCTGCCTTGACAACCAGTTCTTTGGGGCTCTCTGCATCTCAGTTCTGCCACCCACATCCTTTGCTAGTATTTAGAAGGATTCTTTTTTTTTTTCAGACTAAAAGGCACTCCATCCAAGCACAAAAAGGGTTTCACTGTGTGGTTTATATATCAAGCCACTGCTGAAATCTATGACTGCACGTCCTTGGTCAGGAAATCTGAGGCTCCCAAGTGTTGCCATGGTGCCGTGAGAAAAGAGGGGATTCTAATAAAGAGCGCAATCAGCCGAAGAGGCCTTTGTCCTATGGTTATTTCTGCCTCCCACCTAGTTTGCAGCTATCAATAAATACACAGGAACAGAGGCAGTTAAGGCTTCCAAAGAAAGAAAACGAAGCTGAGATTGTGGCAGGGAGGCACTGGGGTAGGTAATGAACATGTTACCTAATGCAGAGGGCAAAATGGTGCCCTGGAAGTGACATCACAGTTGCATTTTCATTTTTGTTTTTTGGCCATAACGTCTGATAGGATAAAGATATTGCTTGCCTTGCTGCTCGAAGAGGGGAAAGGTTTTGGCCCTCCCTCCCTCAGCTCCCAAAATGGAGCCTGGCGTGCCTGGAGGGTGTGTCAATGGCTGGGGAGGGGTGGAGAGCTGCCGCTAGGGGTGCAGAGCATTGATCCAGCGCCTGGACGTGCCACTGTGCACGTCCTTCTCCCCTTGTATTTTCACATCCACAGGAGCGTTAAGTCTCTCATAGCAATCAATGGTACATGCTTGGCAGTGATGTCATGCAGGGGGAATGCGGGGGAACTCAGTTCCACTCGTTAAAATTAGGGCTGACTCCGCCCACTTCCCTGTCCCTCCTCCCGATTCCTCTGCAAAGAGCTTTTCTTCTTGGTTGGCTGGCACTCAGAGAGTTAAAGGGAGCGACTCCGGATTCCTAGGGGGGCGAAGGCAGTGATGTCATTCAGGGGGAACGGACCAGAATGGGGCGTTCCGGATTCTAACGGGCTCCGTGGCTGGTTCGGGGTTCCCAACAAGTGCCAATCAAAAGTGAGTTCCTGTTCCTAAATCATTTGAATGAGACCACTGATGCTTGGTTTCTACTGAAACTGGTGTACATAGATAAAAGTGCTGTTGGCTGGGTCCTGCCTGAAAAGGTCCAATTACTCTTGAGATTCTGACTGCAATAAATATTAATGAGTGCTACAGACAGACGACTCTGGTTTTAATGCAGATACAAATTGGCAGAGTTGACTGAAGTCATGTTGGTACCTTCCCAGTCACCAGCAGAGCTCTGGTGACCTTTTGTGTCCCATCAGTCATGTTAATGCTGGCAGCGATATTTCCAGGCATGGTGTATGCTGGACACCATGATGCCAGGAACAAAATGCAGATGAGCCTCTTGAAAGACAAGGAAGCTTGTTCTCATATTTGTAACAATTGCAAAACATTGGCTGCCTAATGTCACCCTGGCATTTTTTGCATTGGAAATTTGGACAATAATAGCAAAAACATGACAAAGGGTTGCATCTGCTTATGCGTCCATTTCCATGTAGATAATATCTGTCAATGGTTGCTTGCAGATATAATGTGGTTGCAAAATGTAATCAGAGTTCTGACGTTCTGAAAGGTTGTAAACACAAAGGCAACAGGATCCAGAAAGATTTCCAATGAAAGCCTGGGGTTTCACAAAACAAACCACCATTTTGAGATCTTCTTTCAGCAGTTTTGTGCATGTGTGTACAGTAGGTGTGCTTTCGTCTGGTCTAATTGTAAGGGTATGGGCTTTGACTTTTCTGATTAGGAATGATCCTTGAAAAGAGGATCTATAAAAGTCACAGGGTGCAATCCTAACCTGGAGTTAGGCCAGCACAAGTTAGGCCCGCAAAGTTTGTCAGGCACAAGGGACATTTTAAAGTATGTTTGGACTACTCTTGGAGTCAGAGGCCAGCACACAGATGTGCACCATCCTCCCTGACTCAGAGAATGTCCAATTGCGCTTTACAGTGACCCTTGTGCTGGCCAAATTTTGCTGGCCTAACGTGTGCCAGCCTACCTCCAGGTTAGGATTGTGCTCACAAACACATACAGACACATACTCAATGATACTGTGACAACAGCAAATTATTCTCCAGAGCAGCAGTCCCTGGCATGCCAGCTGCTCTGTTGAATAGCAAACTGAACAGCTCAGTCTAACACCTTTTCACCGGAAGGGACATTAAAAAATATGACTCACACCCTTAAAACTTCAGTTCAAAATGGTACCTCACATAGTCAGTCTCATCTTCTTATTGCATGTAGCCATATTGCTGGAGGCCCCGGGCAAAGCTCTGCATCAGGCTCTCCAAGATGTCCCCTGTCCACTCTGATAGCATGTTGGGCACGACCACTGACAGTGGTATTGAGGGTTCAGAGGTATTGACAGGTGAGCCCTCTGATGAGCATAGGTTCTCAGCCAGTCCTACATGACTGACTTCTGACACTACCCCAATGCATGCAATGTTTAGTACTGCCCTTGACTGAGACCATGAGAGCGCAATCCTAACCTGGAGTTAGGCCGGCACAGTTAGGCCAGCAAGGTTTGGCTTGCACAAGGATCACCATAAAGTGTGTTTAGAGCACTCTTGGAGTCAGGAAGGATGGCACACGTCTGTGTGCTGGCCTCCCTGATTCCAAGAATGGTCCAAACATACTTTACGATGTCCCTTGTGCCTGCCAAACCTTGCTGGCCTAACTGTGCTGACCTGATTTCAGGTTAGGATTGTGCCCTGAGTTTGTGACTGAGATGCAGAGGAGTCTCGAGGGTATGGAGCCACAGGGCATGAGCCCAGGGGCACCATAAGGTGGGGGGGTGCCATTGGCATGGTGCCCCGCCCGCAAATTTGCGGGCCCCCGCATCCCGAGGCGCCTTGGCAGCATCCTGGCCTGCTACTGGGGCGCTTTAAGCACTCCAGCGGCAGCTCGGGGAAGGAAGCCACCGCCGCGCCCCCCCAGCAGGGAGGCGCACCAGCGGCTCCTGTCCTGTCCTGCCGCTGGGACGCTTTAAGCACTTGAGCGGCAGCCCAGGCAAGGAAGTCACCACCGCATGCCCCGGTCCAGGGCGGGTGCCGGCGGCTTCCTTCCCCGGGCTGCCGCTCAAGTGCTTAAAGCGCCCCAGCGGCAGCCCAGGGAAGGAAGCTGCTGCTGCTGCGTGCCCCAAGCTGGGACACGCGCTGGCAGCTCCCGTCCTGGGCTGCTGCTGGGGCGCTTTAAGCACTCCAGAGGCAGCCTGGGGGGGAAGGAAGCTGCCGCCACGCACCCCGAGCCGGGACACGCGCCAGCGGCTCCCATCCTGGGCTGCCACTCGAGCCTGTCAGATGTCGTGACATCACAACGTCATGACGTCATGACGTTGCGTGCCCTGGGTGCAGTTTTGCCCAGGTACGCGTCTGCTGAGATGACATTAAAGCCAGGCCCTTCATGACTCAGGTGTATTGTTAAAAACACTGCAAGGTTGGACAAAACCCACAATTTCATTGAGAGAAATTGGGCTTCATGATACCGTCCACAAAAGGTCAGAATGGATTTTTTTTCAGGTGATTGAAAATATTCAAGCTTGGTGGGATATTATGTTGTTGTTCCATCACTAAGTCATGTCCGACTCTTCACAGCACGCCAGGCCTCTCTGTCTTCCACTAGCTTCTGGAGTTTGCCCAACTTCATGTTCAGGGATATTATACCAAACCAAAATAAGGACTTTAGCACAATTCAATCGCTGCAAAAACTGTTTCTTTGGCATATTAAATGCTTTTTCTTCTGCGTGCAGCTTAATCTCCCTTTTTGTCTTTATGCGCGTGCACACACACACACACACACACACACACACACACACACACACACACAC
>JAJKFI010000146.1:1175331-1188229 GCA_029204185.1 Lerista edwardsae | reverse complement strand
ACACACACACACACACACACACACACACACACACACACACACACACAGAGAGAGAGAGAGAGAGAGAGAGAGAGAGAGAGAGAGAGAGAAATTTCAAAAGCTTCCTGTCTTACAGGCATTGCTCTGCGAGGTCCCACTGTGCAAATTGGCACATTAAGTAGGTGGCACTTCTCAATAAGTGACTAACATCCACCCCTGGTGTGAGAATTGGCAAAAAAACAATTATGCTAAAGTGTAGCTCTTGTTTGGAACTTGTATCTTCTGGAGGGTAAAAGAATAAGCTGATAAGAAGACCATAATTCTGGATGGATGGATGGCGATAAAATTATACGTTTGGACTTTCAAGACTTGTAAGAACCATAAAAAGACTTTCGGCTATTAAGAAAGCGGAGGAAATCTTTAACTGGAAGTTTTTGCTGAAGGAGGGTCCACGCCACTTGGGTCTTGACACCAGAGAGTGCAATTTATGTTATTTGGAATGTACACAAAGTGCTCCGTCAGTCATAACAATCATCAGCCCATCTCCATCCCACACAGCGCTCTCCTTCTCATCCCAATCCATGGAACGGCACATAATGCAGAAAAAGATCCAACATGGAAAAATGGGCTTAAGAAAGAGTGGCTGGAAGGGAACTGTTCTGTAAGTTGGCGTGTGCCTCTACAGCAGAAAATGGCATATCCCAACACAGCTACAACAGTGGACTGTGCTTGGCAATTGGACCACATGTACTACAGATGACTATGTAGAAGCCACTTTGCATGTATTGCATAAGAGCTTTATCTGTCTGAAGTCATCTTGACCACACTTCCTCACATCTTAAAGGATCTGTGGAGATATGGTTTCACTATAGCCTAGCACATGGGCAGAACAAGAAAGAGTCAGCTCTCTATGCATTCAGCAACCTTTTGAAGCAACCTTTTGAAGCAACCTTTTGAACATATTAACCCATGGCTGTGCTCCTAGGCTTTCTGGTATTTTGGGCCTCCTCCTGTCACATTGAATAGAAGCCCCTGGTGGATGGGCAGGCGGGCAACGTTCTTCTCCCCCATTTACAAATAAGGCCTTTGCAGCTCAGTCAATGCATCACTGTTCCCCATCTATTGCCTTGTTACAAAACACACGCAAATACACACACATGCTCATTTTTGCAGCCAGCCCCAGCCTTAGGCAATCCAGCCACAGGTGGGTTTTTCCTCACAAATGGCCCCAAGCTTACATGAAAGCTCCCAAGCCTTTGCAAGGTCAGGCTTGCTGTAGTCCATGCTGGCTGGAGGGTTGGTGGGCCAGATGGGGAGTCCTCAGGGGCCAGAGCCTGGCCCATGCATTAGGCTGATGCCCAGACATGCCATTGTGATGGGCCCTAGCCCCTGCGGAGCCCCTAGGCTTCAGCCTACTCAGCCTAATGGATAATACAGCCCTGTTTTGAAGTCTCCGCTATGCGATATCAGTCCAAGGAGTCATCCAGGGGTGCCACTGAGCAGGGGAGCACAATATGCATCAGACCAGAAGTGACTGTTCTTCAGTTGACCTATCCCTGAGGAACATTGGGATGCATTTCACTCAGATTGTACCAGCTGAATAAATTCTGTTAGTAACAAATTACATGAGCCTATCAGTTATGCATAACAAAGGCACCACCACTTCTTGAAGGAGGACTATTTGACCTTGGTGGTCATGTACCGGTTTGGCTAGATATAAATAGCCAACCACTAGTTAAAATACACTGAGTTTTTGTTGGGTTTGTTTTTTGCAATTCCTACTTGCATATGTATCTAAGGGCACAATCTTACCCAGCGCTGGGGTAGGAACGCGGGCCAGCCAGCTTCCTATCCAGCGCTGGGTAGGTGCAGTCCCTTACCGTAGGGGAGGCTCCAGCCTCCCCTATGTGCTCCTTGGATCTGTGCCCACTAAAGAGCGGTGCAGATCCGAGGAGACCGCGCGGCCCGAATCGGGGCCTTGCTGCCTCACTAATGAGCATAAGATGTGGCTGTGCGGCCACTTCCCAAGCCCGCCCAGGTCCCACCCAAGTCCCGCTGTCTGTCTCCCCCTCCCACCAATCCCCGCGCTGCTTCCATGCGGAGAATCCCTCGTATTGGCTGGCTTCGGCCAACGCTAGGGAGGCTCAGTGTGGGTGCAGCAGGGCTGGCACTGCCTGCAGCGCCATTCCTGCTGCCTTAGCGCTGACACGGAGGTGCCGATCGGCGCTCCCTTGTCAGCGCTATGGCGTAGCGTCGTTCAGGATTGCGCTGCCCAAGTAGATTTTGAATTTTCTTGTGAATTACTCACCACTTATCTCCTTGTTCCCTACCCAATTCTGAAACCTGAATTTTATCAGGTGCCTCAAATTTATCAGTCTTGACACTAGAGTCATAGGAGTCATTATTAATGTATTAGCTCTACCCTGCAGGAATATTTTTCTCTACTTTTTTGACACTTCTGAAGACTTGAAAATAATATTTTGTTTATTGTACTCTCCATATTCCATTTTTAAAAATCAAGCTATTCTACTAGGCCTTTTCACACTGCCAGGCACATATTGTTGGGGGTTCTAGAGCAAGATTCCTGCACTCCCCACTCCCCCCCGCATTCACTGTACTGCTAAAATGACTCTATTTTCCAGGACTTTCAGATGGATGGATGGATGGATGGATGGATGGATGGATGGCACAGATTTATCTTGGGCCAGTTTGGGTTCCCAGTGGACTTCATCCCCTTTCCACTGGGCTACACCCCTTTACTTCTCAGATTGCAATCCTAAACTGGAGTTAGGCTGGCATAAGCCAACAAGGTTTGGCCAGCAAAAGGGCCACCATAAAGCGTGTTTGGACTACTCTCGGAGTCAGGGAGGATGGCACATGTCTGTCTGCTGGCCTCTCTGACTCCAAGAGTGATGTCATTGTAACAAAATGATACTCTTGAAATGCAAACTGGCATTATTGGACTGCTGCAACTGTACAACCATGAAACATCTTTGACCCAAAGCAAGATTAGGACAAAATATTGTGTAAAAGCACTGAACTAAGAACAAAATAAAAAAAACACCCCTCACTTGAAAATTCAAACTGTCAACACTCATAAAAGGAATATAACAAGAGTAAGGTCTGCAGTTTTCAAGATGGCTGCTCCCATCTTTCTGCGACCTACCTGACATCAGGTTGTGACCCACAGTTTGAATACCACTGATTTAAGCGAAGGGACTTGCCCTTTCCCAAGTATTCCCTATTTTCTTCTTTCCGAAAGTGTGAATGCTTTTTGCTGCTTTCATATTTTACAGGAACTTTGCAAATGGTGCTCCTTGTCACCTGCACCAGCAAATAAATGGGTCCCTTGGGCTTTTGAAACTTAGCCATTTTTGCTATTGCTCCTGCTACACAAGGAGGAATGTGACTGCCAAAAGTGAATAATAAAGCGGAGGGGTCCCATTTTTCAGAGCAGATAAGCTCCTTTTCCTGCTGAAAGCAAAGCCTAAATGGTACTTATGATTCTGTCCCCTCATTTTCAGAGGTAATAAAACTTCTTTGCTGAAAAAAGGTTCAGCTCCTTGAAACAAAACTGTATCTGTCTCCAAAGCTATGTCCATGCTCCACCTGCTTTGAAAACCTGGCCGCATGTGACCTGGCATGCCAATGAGGACCTCTGCAGTAGTTCAGGAGAAACAACACGCTTACTCCAGGCATGCTCTTTCGAAGCTGTAGTTGCTTGCCATTGTTATTGTTAGCACCCCGGGGAATCCAATTAAGCTGTTGGCCCTCTGCCTGTAACCAGATTGTGAACTGCATCCAAGAGTTTGCAAAGAATGCCAACCAAGCTATCAAGATCAGTGGTTCCCAAACTGTGGGTCCATGGCCCACCAGTGGGTCACGACCAGTAGTGTCATTCACAAACGAGCCGCCGGAACGCGAGGCGGGACTTACCGCCTGATTGGCTGGCCGTTTGTGACGCGTCGCTGCCTGCCTGATCGCTGCGCGGGCCCCCTTGTCTTCGGAGGGGGTGCCCGCTTGCCTGGGGGGCGCGCTGGGTGCCTAGGCAAGCCACGGAGGGGTGCGCCACCTGGAGGGAGCCCCCGCGGTGGGCGGGCAGGCAGCGACGCGTCACGGACTGCCTGTCAATCAAGCCGTAAGTCCCGCCTCGCGTTCCAGCGGCTCGTTTGTGAATGACACTACTGGTCACGACCCAATGTTTGGTGGTTCGCGGAACAGACATAGCAGATTAGACTAGCTGCATCAAGAGTTAAACAACCTGCTACATGGGGGGTGGAAGGAGCCCTGCTGCCCAATCACCATTATAGCCTCAGAGGCTTGAGCAGCTAATAAAGTGAAACTTTTTTTAGGTGTGTCCTGATGCTAAAATGTTGGGGAACTACTGATCTAGATAATTTCCTCTGTCATGCACCCATGCTTTTTCCAGTGTTTGTCTTCAGATAAGCTGTAGCCATAGTTGGTGTTTGAGTTATAGGAAGACAAGGGTAACCTGGCTGTCCCCCACCTTTGGTGGTAATGACATCCCACTGTTGCCAAGGGTAGCATTTGTCAACAGAGACAACTGCTATAATCAAGAAGAGTTCTCCCCATGACCTTTAATGCTGGGTGCATAGTGTCCCTAATTCTGGGATGCTCTGAGTACAGTGTGTGTCTCAGCATGCATCCGGACAAGGATTCTGGGAAAGCTACCATGGATAATGTACATGGGTACTGCATCCAGAGTTTCACTAACATCCGCATGGAACTTTCTATCTGCTAGTTTCCAGCATTCCATGACAATCTTCAGTCTTCAAATGGCCAAGACAGAGGATGGTTCATTCTCTATATCAGTGGTCTTTTTCATAGCAAGGCCCTAGTATAGAAACAAACAAACAAACAATGAGATTGAGGACGCCACTGTCGATTTTGACCACTCCCCGCCCCCATAATGCCTTCCCAGCACTGTTCATTGTAACCAAATATTCTTATTAGAGAGAGCATGAAGTTCAGCACTAGTGAAAGCTATTTTAGCACAAAAAAGCTACTTGAGCAGGTCACCATCTCCTGGTACCTGAAGGGGTTTACCAGATGCCTGCCTCTTTTCCTGGTGGTGCTCTAGTCCAGTGATAAGAACATAAGAAGAGCCCTGCTGGATCAGGCCAAAGGCCCATCTAGTCCAGCTTCCTGTATCTCACAATGGCCAACCAGGTGCCTAAGGGAGCTCAGTAGACAACAAGAGGCTTGCATCCTGTTGCCACTCCCTTGCACCTGGCATTCTGAAGTAGCCTACTAGTAATGTAAGGAGGTTGCACCACCCATCATGGCCTGTAGCCCACAATGGACTTTTTCTCCAGAAATCTGTCCAGTCCCCTTTTAAAGGCATCTAGGCCAGATGCCATCACCACTTCCTGTGGCAAGGAGTTCCATAGCTTATTTATCCGCTGGGTAAAAAAGTATTTCCTTTTATCTGTTTTAACTCTCCCAATGCTCAATTTCAGTGGATGTCCCCTGGTTCTGCTATTGTGAAAGAAAAATAACATCCCTCTATCAACTCTATCCCTCCCGTGCATGATCATGATCCCTCCCATGCAGTGGTGTCATTCAAATGATTTAGAAACAGGTTCTCACTTTTGATTGGCACTTGTTGGGGTCCGCCCACCGGAAGTGACATCATAAGCAGTGGTGTCATTCGAATGATTTAGGAACAGGAACTCACTTTTGATTGGCACTTGTTGGGGTCCGCCCACTGGAAGTGATGACATGGCAGGAAGTGATGTCATCAAGCAGACCCAACAATTCCCAAACTATTCCAGATCACTCTCAGAGCATGTTAAGAAGGCCTGAGAAGGGGGACGTCAGCTCTTCCCAATATAATTCTTTTGGGCTGTGTGTGCCTGACCATACTCTAAAGAGTTCTCAGAATGTACACAAGGTCTTCTTCATACTGTCCATCATACTGTCAGTGATTTGGAGGTAGGAGGAATGCAATGACACAGGAAAATAGGATAATCTTTACAATTATGGGCAGAATTCAGCCAATAGTTCTCAAGGCTGAAATTCTAAACACACTTTCTAAAGAGTAAGCCGTTCAGCAATATATGCATAAGTCTGCAAGTATAAGCCTGTCTTTTTGGAAGATCCAACTGAAAATAATGGGGCTGACTTCTGAGTAAACAGTTTAGATCAGTCTTTATGTCTTAGGGATTTCAACTGGAGGGAGAGTTAAGCACATGTTTGACTACTCAAAATCAATGCAATGTAAAAGCACTTAAATTACACTGGATCATGCCCAATTAATAATAATTATCACCTGTAAATAACTGCGCTGGGTAATCAACGCTGTGCAAACTTTAGAGTTGGCAGGAGGGAAAACCAGCCTTTAACAACAGCTTAATTCACAGAAACCATCATACTGAACTATGATTCCTACTTGGATTTACATCATATAGTGATCCACTTTGCAAGTTACTAGTCCACAGTATCCCCAGTTCAAGCTTCATTTTATGCCATCCAGACCAACAGGATGCTGCATGTCATTTTAGTAGACCTATGAATGGTCACAGACTATGTCTCATATTCACAAGAAATTTCTTGCTTCTCAAGAGAGACAGGAGAAATCTCGTGCTTCACTATGTCAAATAATGTTGCTTTAAAGTAGTACCCACATCATTTAAGATTCCAGCAATAAAAGCAACAAACCTTGTGGGAGGAAATCTAGTTAACCTATTGAGGGGGGGGTGTAACTCCCCTCCTCAGGTGTAGCTGCTGCTGCCACCAGCCCAGGCTCAACACAACAAAGGGAGCTCCTGGGCAAAAATCCCTCTTAAAAGAAAGCCAAATAACAGAAGTAAAAAACCCAATTTTATTGACATATATTAAGAGTTATAAATAAACTACAGAGGCTCTGTTCCATAAAACCTGAATATTAAAATGACAATAATCAACCCCTTTGTTTATAACTTAACTGAGAGGAACTCAAAGGACAAAAACAACAACAAAAAATCCTATAGGATTTTTACCTTACTGACTAACTACAACCAGCTTCCACAGCACATAGTGAGGCTAACCTTCCCTGAGAGCAGCCAAAGGGGTCTGTTCCCTGAGGCTTTTAACTTTATATCAATGAACTAATCACCCCCACCTGAGCCATTTACACTTGAGTAGTTCTCTCCCAACTAACCAGGTTCACATAAGACCACAATTTCATGACACCCACAAAGAACAACAACTACGTGTACATCTTCGTGCACCCCTGCTAACTGGGCAAGAGGCACTTTTTCATGTGGTGTCCTCTTATATTTAGCAGGGGGAGAGCAATTGTCCCTCTTCACCCCAGCACAGTGTCTTTCTCGTGGCTGTTGCTGGTGGTGTTCTCCATTCTTCTAGATTGTGAGCCCTTTTGGGACAGGGAACCATTTAACTTTAATGTTATTATTTGCCTGTAAACCGCTTTGTGAACATTGTGTTGAAAAGCGGTATATAAATACTAGTGATTGATTGATTGATCTTCCCTTTACACTTTTCTAGAGAACTCACCACAGTTCCAAACACAGGGAAAATCAACTTCCACAAAGATCGATATAGTGAATTGCAGGCTACAAGGAAGTGCAGCAATGCTAAGCTCTGTGCTCACACAAAATCTCTTCATGCACAACGATCCTGCAAGGGAAGTCTGAAAGGAAAGGCATTTCTAGGAGCACTTAAAGGAGAGGCTGTGGGGGCAATCCTGCAAGGGGGAGAGGGAGGTCTGCATTTCTAGGAGCACTTAACAGAGAGGCTGGGGGGGGCGATCCTGCAAGGGGGGGAGAGAGGTCTGCATTTCTAGGAGCACTTAACAGAGAGGCTGGGGGACGGAGCAAACAACAACAAAAAACAAAGCCAGCGATGAGTGGGCGGAGCCAGCCCTAAGGTTAGGTTCTGGAATGCACGTTCCGATGCCTTTCCCCTCCATGTCACCACTGCTCCTCTCCCTTGCTGCTGTAGCCAGTAAGCAACGCCAAGATGTTGCTTTTCCCTGTGAGGATTGGCTAAAATGGTGCAGGAGAGGAGTGATTCCACTGCAAGGTAAGGCTTCTTTCAAAACTTAAGAGCTTTGCCCTCCCTTAGATTTGCCTCTGCTTGCAATTGAAATTCAAATTCAAATGGGCGGGAAATGGCCCTGTTTTCTGGTCCAATTAACAAACGGAGCCACACACAAAAAACCCACGAAGTGCAAAGCAAAAAACACACACACCAACAGGAAGTGCAAAGCAAAAAAAACCCGAAGCAAAAAAAACAAGGAGCCAGCAATGAGTTAAGTGGGCGGAGTCCACTAATTGTAACAACCGGAACGCCGTTCCAGCTGCATGACAGCACTGGTGGGCCAGCTGCCGTGGGCGGGGCCAGCTCATTTAGAAACCAGTTCTCGGAACCGGTGAGAACCGGGTGCATGACTACACTGCTCCCATGCATGATCTTCAACCTTTTTCATTCCTGTAAGTTGCCACAACCCCACAATCAAGACTTCGCAACACCATTGGGGTCCTGAAAAAACACTGCTCTATATTATTATCAGAGAATGAGCAAGTCATTAATTTTTCTTTGTAATCTGCCAGAGACGGCTTTAAATTTTCTTCTAACATTGCTTCACTTTCTTACATATCTAATTATTTTTACAAGATATATTTGCATGCAGGAAAAATTGATTCTTAAAATTCTGTGAAACTATCCAAGAGGGAGTGTCATACAAGAGATATTGTATGTGTTTTGATAGTGTTTTTGATAGTGCATTGTATTTGATAGTGTTTGCAAGAGATATGTGCATGCTGATAATAGTAAGGGATCCGCATTGGACTAATGGAGATCAATTTGTCTCTCCCACTAGTCATGTTGGTGAGCTGCAACATGTCCACTCATGACATATAACGTGAAACTTGAGTACCTCTCCCTTACACATATCCAATGGTACCTCTACTGCAAACAATGGACTAGTTCATGTGCAATATGTTTTGTGATTAAGATGTGATTAAGACCAAAATAGCGCATTTTGATATCCATGAGTTGAATTTTGTTTTCATGCAAAGAATCAGTGCTCTTTTTTCTTTCCCAGAGAAAGTAGGAATACTACAAATACAAATATCTTTTTTACATATACTCAAGTATCAACCTAGCAGTAGTTGTAAGCATAGACACCGACTTTGTGGGTGCCAGGGGGCAGAGGGCACCCACAATAATTTTTTGGGGGGCTCAGCCCCCCAATATCCACCCCACCCAAGATGGAGTACCCCCATGCCTGCACAACCCTCGGCTGGGTCATGTGGGTAAACCTACCCAAATTTCGTTTGGCCTCCAGTTTGTTGCAGTGCTGGAATGCTTCCTATGCTCCTTTTCATTGGTCACAAGGCTAATATGGGCCTTGGATTGGTTTTTATTTCTCATAGGTCCTGCCTGTCGCATGCTGATGGATGAAGTGATTGGGTTGGGAGAACACACTGTTAACTTCTTCGCAGCCAGCCAGCAGCACTGAAAAGTAGTCCTGCTTGTGTGCTGTGGCTAGGAGGAGGCTGGGGGACTAGACCGAGGCTTACTGGTTTTCTTTGCAAAAGAGGGCAAGGGAAAGATGGCAGGAGCGACAAAAGGCAAGGGAAAGATGGCTCCCCTGGTTGTAAGCATTCAAAAAATGTGACTTCCTGGGATTTAATACTAAGAGAATAATCAGAATGTGGAAGGAGAGGATTTGGTGAACAAATTTTGAGAAAGAGCATGCTTTCTCTGTCTTACTTCAGGATCCATTTTTGTTGTTTTTGTCCCACAAACATTTCAGCTGCATAAAACATCTTTAAAAGGTTCTATTTCCCACAAGCCACTTCAGGCTTCAAATGTCAGGACAAAATTTCTGTAAAAGTGAGATAAATTGTGGACAATGCTAGGCTTGCTCAAAAAGTGAAAGCAGCAGAATTGCAGCAAAATGCTGGATCTGCTGTTCTTTCAGCCCCTTTTCTCTGGGTGCTGGTATTCTTTTTTTCTAATTCTCAACTGAGAATTAAAGAACATTTTGTTGGAAAAGTGACAGCATGTGAGCAGAGTCACCTTGTGTACCAGCATGCACTGGTATCTGCAGGGGTTCCGTTCTAGACCTCCCTGTAGATACCTGGAACTGTGAATACTGGGGATGCCTTTTCAAAGTTAGGGGAACTGCAGTGATTTTGCTGCAACAAGGTAGCAATGTTCCCCTTTCTTTTTAATAGGCAACCCAATATCCATGGTATCCGTGGATAATTGAAACCGTGGATATGGAATCAGTGGATACCATGCACGCCCGTATAATCAGGAAGGCTGTAAGCCTACACCAGTAGCAGGAGCTGTACTTTATCTTGTTAATGACACCTTGTTAAAGGTTGTTACCTTACCTTTTTTTGCACCAGGACCCCCTTTTTAGGTACGACAACCTGTTAGGACTCCCAAACCTAGGACCAGAAGTGATGTCATTATGCAGGAAGTGAAGTCATTGTTTTTAATAAATCACACTTTTTGGAAGTCAAAGGAACTTTTTAGAATGTTCTGAATGCTTTTTATCTAAGTAACATTTGAGTTCAGTGATTGATTCAGCACTGAGAACAACGTTGAACAGAATGCTTTGTGGCTTT
Organism: Lerista edwardsae; assembly: GCA_029204185.1. Lineage (NCBI taxonomy): Eukaryota > Metazoa > Chordata > Lepidosauria > Squamata > Scincidae > Lerista > Lerista edwardsae. The sequence goes on along the minus strand of JAJKFI010000146.1, from coordinate 1,177,643 downwards.
TCTAGGCCATTGCTGATCAAGGTGGTAAAGCCAAATTTTAGATTTTAGTCTTCATTTACATTTCTCTTCCCCATGTACGAGGACTCACCTAGGCATGCACATGGAAGACATGACATGCTCGCTCGGAAAGAGACCCAGGAGAGACTTCATCACACGCATACACACACACTCTAAGACCAGCCTATAACAAAGCTACTTTCTCTCACAGCCACAAGCATTGAGGAGTGGCAGTTTAATGGGAAAGTCTCTTCCCTAGCAAAAATGAAGCTTCCAAGATGGTGGTGTCATAAGAACATAAGAAGAGCCCTGCTGGATCAGACCAAAGGCCCATCTAGTCCAGCTTCCTGTATCTCACAGCGGCCCCACCAGGTGCCCCAGGGAGGCATGAGACAACAAGATGCTTGGAACCTGTTGCCACTCCCTTGCACCCAGCTTTTAAAGATAGCTGCTTCAAGCTTTTTGCGACCCCCTTGGGGTACCTGACTTTGGGGGTTGGTCCTGACCTTGGGGGTTGGGAACCACTGAATTGTGGGCTTGTGGGCTGCTCTCTCCTACTGTTACTAGACATCTGGTTTGACTTCCTGTCTCTTTGTTTCTGCCTGTCTGTAGCAATGGCTGCAGATCTTTCTTTGTCCAAGTAAAGTTCAGTTTTCTGAGAATGGGACTGCTGTAACCTGTATCTCTGCTAACACTTTTAGGCTTAAAACATGTTCAATATCTAGGAGTTAAATTATCCTCTAGCTAGAATCTAGACCATAGCAATTTATCTCAATGAATGTCAATAGTTTGTGGGTAGACATCAAAAGAAATCTAAATGCATGGAACGGGCTGCCGTAGGTTTTTCACCATTTGCAAAAATGACTGCAGTAAAGTTGTCAATATTACCTGTGTTTTCATTTATGGCTCTCCCTTTATGTATCAATGTCAGAGAGTTGAACGGGTGGGAGAAGGCTCTGATGTACTTTGTTTCAGGACAACAATATGCTCAGATTAAATTTAGCACCTTGCAAACACCATCAGCCCATGAGGACTTAGTTTACCACAATTTCACATCTGTTATGGAGCTGCAAAACTCACATTCATTCAAGATCCGTTATCAGTTGATTACTGACTGGAACAAGAGACAATCCAACCACAACTTAGAAATTCACACTCAGATGCAGGATATTAATACAGGAAAAGCCATGTTCTCAATAATTCTATGAACATTCTACATCAGTAGTTCTCAAACTTTTTAGCAGTGAGATCCACTTTTTTATAATAACAATCTGGCCAGGATCCACCAGAAGTCCTGTCATGGCTGGAAGTTCCATCGTTGTGACCCCACAGCCTGCTGCTTTCCTGAGAATGTGGCAATAAATTGGGTTATTTCTCAGCCATTTTTGACTAGCAAAGTGAATCAGAAAGGGAAAAAAGCCTATTTATAACCTTGACACAAGTAAAACAACAACACACCCCTCCCCCTTTTCAGCAACCCATCTTCCCATATTTTCCATACGGCTGCTCTAGGTGCTTCACAACGCACCTGAAATTGGTTCACAGTTTGGGAACCACTGTTCTACAGAATTATACAACAATTGTACAAATAAATACCACTCTTCTGAGAAAAATCCCCCCCCCAAAAGACCACTCTGTGTGTACACTGAGGCTGACCTAGGAAGCAGCAGCCTATCATGTTCTCCATTCTGACCTGAGCTCTAGGTCACGGCTTCCCTCTTTCAAAAATAAAGTGGAGACCCTCAATTGTCTAGTGTCACCAGAGACCAAGTGAGATAAAAAGAGATGCCCAGTTTGGATGAGAGCGCAAGAGCAGGATGGGTGGGCAAGCTGGGCTTTGCAGTATGCTAGCTGAGTTAAGATGCAAGCCATGATGCTGATTGGCTAGCCTAGGGAAGAGTTAAAACCTAGGAAGACTTTCCCCTCAGGTTCCTGGAGTGTAAGTGGCTGCTTTAAGCCAGGGAAGTCTTAGCTGGACTCTGTTTTTACTTTATTTTGAAACTCTTGAGCCAAGCTGGATTCAAATTCCTCTCCATTTGGGTTCTGCATGTAATAGGTTCACCTCTGCTTTGGCAAGGCCTCCCTGCCGGGCCCCCTTGCTTCCTAAACAAAGCAAACAAACAAAAGGCTTCCCCTTGAGAAGTGGGTAATTGGTGGCAGGGAGAAACCCCTAGAGAGAGGAGGATTCTGTTGGTAGGTCCCATCCTGAGCTGGAGTGTCATTTCTAGTTAATGATAAGGCCTCCAATCAGGCCTATAGTGTCCCTGCTGCCCATTCTCTCTCTCTCTCTCTCTCTCTCTCTCTCTCTCTCTCTC
>JAJKFI010000146.1:1131582-1156221 GCA_029204185.1 Lerista edwardsae | reverse complement strand
AGAGAGAGAGAGAGAGAGAGAGAGAGAGAGAGAGAGAGAGAGAGAGAGATGACATTTGTTAATACTTCCCCACAAAGCTCCCATGGTAATGACAGCACAACAATTCCTGGGAGTGACAGGAAGGCCTCTCAGAATCTTGAGCTCAGTAGTGTGAATACAGGTTGTACACCCCATGGTGCTCAGCTCAGATTGAACAATTAACCATGGTTTGCCACTGCTTTGGAAGGGAGGACACCAGAGAATGTGAGGGGAGGGGAGGCATGTGAACTCACATTCTGTTTCACGCAGCTTAGCCGGAGGGGTGAGATGAGATAGTCTTTCTCAGGCAGTGAATAAATAAACGCATCACCTTGCCCCATCAGCCACCTCCCGATCCACCTCACCTTGTCCTTATTTCCCTCTTCCCTCTTCCTCTCTGCTCTGCTGCTCTGGGTATGGGTATGGGGAGGGTAGAATGAGGAGTGGATCAGGCCCGGGAAGGAGCAGAACTGGCATAGCAGGCCTCCACCATATCCTAACACACACACCCCGCCCGGCGCTACTCTGGGCTTCCAGGATTTGTGCCAGCTAAATAACTGGTGTGGATCTGAGAATCCCCATAGGGATGGCTAAGTCTTTACTTGGGGTAAGGCAAAATATATCCCCAAGAAGACTCCAGGAGACTTCCAGCCACCTCCTGAGCTGTATTGGGTGCAGCCTAGGCCATGTGGTCCTGTAGCGCCAGCACAGCATAGGATTGGGCTATCATAATTATTTGCTTTCTGGGTGAAAATTGATTACGTGGCTCAATCAAGAACAAGCTGTAGATATAGCCATACAGTACATAACACAGATTCATTTTACAGTGTGAACTACCAAAGATATACTAAATGTGAAATGCCAAAACATTTCACTGAATCGTCTATGCTGTCTGTTCTTTGTTTTCATTTTTTTAAAAAATGACATGACAAAAAAAAAAAAAAGCGAAGGAGCCGACTTTTGTTACTACGGAATGGTTTCCAGTACACATAAATTTGGTATCTTGTGGAAAAGGACACAAGGGCCCTCTTATGTAATAAAAAGCCTCTTGCCACTTATTTTACTGCACTGCTAGAACGTGCACATTAGCAGCAATAATAGACATCTCTGGTTCATTTGCTTCTAGTTTCAAAGATGACCATCAAAAATTAACCATCTGATACGCTGCATTAGCAGGCAGTCGCTCTGGGAGTTGATCCATGAGGACGGCAGTCTGTTGCTGAAAGGGAGAATCAATCCTACATCTTCTTACAGGAGTAACAGACTCATGTCAACTGCAGATCTTACTATAAGTTCGTTTTGTAATTTGTTGTTGTTGAAAACAGGACCACTTAATAGCTCGGTGGAATCCTCTGCTTTCTCCTTCAAAGGTGAGTCCCAGGATATATTAACTGGACACAGGCTGCAATCCTAGCCACACTTCCCTGGGAGTTGGATGGTACTTACTTCTGAGCAGAAGTAAGCTTTCCAACTCAGAAGCAAGGGGAATGCAAGGGCTTCTGCAGGGTGACTGGAGCCTTGGCTGAGAGGGCGCATGCACGCCAATTGCTTCCCCAGGGGGGAAGCAATTTGGAGAGCACAGGCTTCTGCCCCTCCCCTCAAACGGTGCCCATTGCTAGCACTGTACCACGCTGCAGGGCGGGTCTGCCGCTGAAGGGAGGGGGAGGGATGCAGAGGTATACAGGGAAAGCATATACTATTGTTGCAGTCATGTGTATTTAACTTTGTTGCAACAGGTAATGTGGACTAGGGCACACAGGGCCTGCTCCAGGTGTGGTGGGGCCAGTGGTGGGATTCAAATACATTAACAACCGGTTCTATGTCCTTCAGGGCGGCCGCTGCCTTTCTTCCCTCTCCCAACCTAAAATTAGCAACCGGTTCTGCAGAATAGGTGAGAACTGGCTGAATCCCACCACTGGGTGGACCCAATGCAGAGCATCCCTGTAGGAGCCCCCACCCACCCCACAAGGCCCCCCACTCACTAAGAAGAGCAGTTTTAGTGCTGCACACAAAGCATGGCACCCAGAAATAGTTGGTGGTGACATGAGGAGGATGAGGTCTATTTTGGAGGCAGGGTCAGGTGGGCCCAGTGCTCTGCTCAGCCCATAAAGATGACTTTCAGGCAGTGGTGTTATTCAGGGGGTTCTCCCAGGTTCTATAGAACCGGTTGTTAAACGGCCAGGCCCTGCCCACTTGCTTATCTCAGCTGGCTTTGGGGTTTTTTTTGCTCCGGCTATGATGTCATAGAACCGGTTGTTAATTTATTTGAATACCACCACTGCTTACAGGTCATAAAGATCCCAGCCGCTGCAGCAGGCAATATGCTCGCTGTGCTGGTGTGGGGCCCCCCAAAGTGTGGGGCCCAATATGACGACATTGGTCACATTGGCTTAAGGCTGGCTCTGAAGGCACAGGGTGATAGACTTCATGGAAGATCTTCATAATGGTGAGTGCTATGTGTGATGTAATAGCAGGCTCACTTGTTGAACGTCTGCCTGGACACATCCTTCTCCAGCACAATGTTGAGGCTAGACAAAAAGGTGGATTCATGAATCCTAATTTGTAAACCAGCATAATATACAACACTATGTATACAGGTTTTTTTATTTCCAGTTTACGTAGCATGGATGTTAAGATGATTAGCTTTATTTCCACATTCCCACCGTTTTAGCGCCCAAGGAAAAATTGTAAGCACTTTAATGCTGATGTTGTTTCCATTATTTTTTAAATATAGAACAGCATTGAAACTCAAATTGGCAATTACCAATTCCCCATTAGTGTTCCACTGCCTTGGTAACCTTGGTAAAGGACAAATGCGTACACTAATGAAAACTAATTGCTGCAACGCAGAATCTAAATGAAATGCACAAGATCCTTAATTGTGATTCTTTTCCAAAGGCTACCTCAAGGGCTAGCCTGTGGTTCTAAAAGCTGTTAGTATTTAGTAGTTATACTGCAGAACCATCATTTTATGTTGTTGAAAATTGTAATTTTCATCTCAATTCTAGTAGGATAAAAAATAACATAAAACAAACAGAGGTCGCAGAATAAACGTTTATGTGTGGGTAATATATTTGTAGATAGATATCTAATTACAAGAAGAATGACTATGGAAGTCAATATGAACATGAGAATGAATGGGAGCAAATTATTTGAAAATTGCATCAATACAGCATAGAGCAAATACTTTATCCCCAAGACTTGGGGGAGAAAAATGATTATCAGTCAATATTTGAACATTCTGATTTGAAAGACTTAATACATCTGTGTTTAGGAAGTTTGGCAGTTTTGAGATTCCCCCTGTTGCCCAGCACAGGATCTTGAATGAAGTGATGTTCCTTCATTTCCTTTGGGACATGGCTAATTTTCATAACTCCTTTGTGCAATCATTCTGTCTGGTAAGATTCAGCCCCTTTAGAAAACTGAAGCCAGTCTCCATGGAAACATCCAAAGGGGGAATACATCTAGTGGCTACTCAACAAAGAATTTCACTCTGTGCATGTAAAGATAGATTTGCAACATGGAATAAAGTATCTTTGCTTTCTTGCTGGATCAGAGGTTTTATTTCCCCCCGGCCCTTTCATTTGATTTCAAATCATATTTTAAATAAGCTTCATCAAGGAAAGCAAAAGGAAAATAGAGTTTTTAGTGTCCAAACCCATGCCTACAAAGTTTGTACAATACTTAAAAAAATTTTTAATGACAATATTAGTAAAATCCTATATACATGTTTACTCAAAAGTATGTCCCCATGAGTTGAACGGGAATTATAAGTAGGTATAGGATTGCAGCCAAAATGATACATTCTATCCCAGTAGCTCTCAAACACTTTAGACTGGGACCCACTTTTTAGAATGGCACTCATGTTGGGACCCAATGGAAGTGATGTTATTAACCTGGAAGTGACATAATCAAACAGGAAGTGCTATCATTGTGACATAATAAAATGACACTCCTAGAATGTAAACTGGTATTCTTGGACTGCAGCAATTACACAACCATGAAACATCCCTGGCAGAAAGCAAATTAGGACAAAACGTTATGTAAAAGCACTGAACTAAAAACAAAATTTTAAAAAATCCTCACTTGAAAATTCAAACTGTTAACACTCACAAAAGGAAAATTGCAAGAGTAAGGTCTGCAGCTTCCAAGATGGTGGCTCCCAGTTTTCCGTGACCCACCTGACATCAGGTCACAACCTACCAAATGGGTCCCAACCCACAGTTTGAGAAACACTGTTCTAGCCCTATAACCGTATTTCTTACTCAAAAGAAAGCTTTATTGATTTCAGTTAGCTTCATTCCAAAATAAATTGTTCAATATTTCAGGTTTATATATGTACAGGGTGTCTTAAAACATTTACACATGTTTTATTGAGCTCTCATTTACACAAACTTCCTCGTAGAAACCCTGCAACACTCTAATATTTAAGGGAAGCAAGTGACACTATAATTCACACATATACTTCATCAGCGGGTGCTCTTCCCCCCCCCCATTGTGTGTGGCTCCTCTCTGATCTCTCTAGAAGTGATCTGGAAGTGCACAGCTCCATGTGTTTCCAGAGTGCAGTTTTCAACGACTGTAAAGCTACAACCTGTAAAATGGAACACTAGTTTTGGCAGCGGTAGAGCCCAAAAGGATTGAGAGCGCAATCCTAAACTGCGCTGATTTAGCTGGGCCAGTGGGCCAGCGCCAAATCCAGTGCAGCTTTGGTGCACTGGGGAGCCTCCTCGGCTTTCATGCATTTGCAAGTCAAGGGCACACATGTAATGCTCCCCACCCCCCACCCTACCCCCCACACACTTCCTAGAATACCAGGGCCCTTTTTTGTTTAATTGTGTGAGGGGCAGTGGAAAAACTGAACCCCCTTGCCATTAAGCAAAAAGGGCCCAGGATTGCAGGGACCGTTCTAATGTGCTCATCTTGCAAAGAGGATCTGATGGACAAAGTATGATCCAAACTGGCCCTCTGGGTTTTAGAAACTAAAGGGGAGAAGAATGCACAAACCACCGAGCATAAATGAATGTTTTCATGGTAGCCCTGGAGCTCTGGAACGCCTTGCCTAGGGAGATTAGGCTAGTATCCTTCTTCCTTGTCATTAAATGATGCTTCTAGACCAGTGGGTCTCCAACTTTTTATCACCAGGACGACCCCTGTTTTAGAATGACAATCTGTCAGAACTCACTGGAGTGAGTTAACCTGGAAGTGATATCATGGCCAGATGTTACATCATCAATTGTTTTTTTGTGTGTGTGTGTGTGTGTTTTTGACACAGTTTTGAGGGATCCACATAGTTTTCAGTAAAGGTTCAGGCGGAGGAGTGGCAGAAACAGGAGGAACCTTGCTTAAACTTGCATGAATACTCATGTTCATAGTTCACAGTGCATGCCGGGGCAATGTTAATGGAATGTGGAAGTAGTAAATAGCAGTTTCTTGACACTCCAAGAAGCAACCAGAGTGTAGCTTGGGAATTTTTGAACAGGTTATTTTGAGCTGGTGTGTGTGTGCCAGGAATCACTTGCCTTTATAGGGCCTTATCTATTGCGCTGTTTGTATCATTTGTTGAGTTGCAATAAAAATTTAGGAAAAAAAATGTAACACCGCAATTTGCTATTTTAATCGAGAAATTTGGGGGAAAATATCACCAAAAAAACCCACCCCTAATTTTAAGTCTAGATTTTACGGTATAAACATAAACTGCTCTGAAAAATCTGTTTCTTTATACTAGTGCTGTGTTTTGTTACTAAGCTTTACACTGCTCTTTTTAAAAGTCTATATGCCACCTTGATGTGGCAGTGACAGAGAGATGGGTACAAATGAAGAAAACAAACTGCTCACTAACTCATGAAGATTAAAGAAAGAACATCTGAGGACAGGAGAATGCCAAACTGGATAAATAATATCTCTTGTGTTTCCAACAGCTCGGCAGGAAGTGTTCTGAAAAATGGTAATAATTCTGTCTTGTTCTATTATAGTTTGCTCAGTGGGTTTAGTTTGCAGTTTCTAGCTTTGCAAAACAGAAATACTTTGAGGGGGGTGGCTCAAAGTATTTCAGGTAAAGCATGTGGAGACACTCCAACTGTTAAATGCTTGTGACAAAAGTGGATCCTGTGAAAAAAGCAAAACACCAGCCTGCAGTGCCCAACAGGGAGTCAGCACAAATCTCCCCCATTTCCCACAGGGGGCATGCCAACGACACTTTCCCTGCCAGTGAAATGCATCTACCTTCAACAAGACCCGCTGCGGCATTTTTTAATACTGAGAAGCAATGCCGTACTCTGGCATGACCATCAAACCAGTTGTACTTTAACAGCCTAGGAGTTATTTCTCTCTTCATAAGCAGTCCTGAAAATTACTGCCTTGGCCTCCAGCAATTCAGATCAAAGAACTCCGAGGAAATGCACGCACACACTGAAATTCAGTTGCCTCTTTTCTTGCGTATAGTAAATGTTTCATCCTAGTCTTGCTGGCATTTGAAAGAAATGGTTACTTTTATGATCTAGGCTTTATAGTTGATCCTGGGACAATAGAAAGGAATTAATCTTTGGGGGCCACTCTACAGAAATCCAATAAGGCCCTACTGTTTTACCTATCATTAATTCATGGCTGTGTATGTGTGTAGCTTTTTTTTTTCCTGCTGCTTTACTTTTCTCCTAAAAGAACCAACATACATTTCCATTAGACTGTATCCAAAGAACATCAGTCATGAAACCATTATCCCAGGGTGCAATCCTAACCAACTTTCCAGCACCGGGGTAAGGGCAATGCAGCTCTGAGGTAAGGGAACACACATTCCCTTACCTTGAGGAGGCCTCCATGACTGCACTCCAACTGCAGGATGCAGGATATGCCCCATTGACACAGCTATATCCAATGTTGGTTAGGACTGTGTCCCCATTCACTTCAATTGAGCTAAATCATGACCAGGATGTTTGCTAAGCTGCTCAACTACGCAGCTCTCAACCAACCTCTGCAGAGCCTGGAGCTTGATTGGACCAGAAGCCAGCAGTGACACCATGACATAATTGCTAGATGCTGGGAAGGCATCACTGTGCATCCATGGGGGGGGGGGGGTTCCATGCAATGGTGCTGAATATTAGGGTGAATACTGATCATGACTTACAGCCTAATCCTATGACTTACAGGCTAACTAAACCCCCTATAGAGGTGATGACGTCATCTGGGGTAAAAGAATGAAGGTCCCCTTACTTTGAGAAGACCTCCAGCAGCCACAATTCCCATGCTGGGTGAACAGACGCTGCCCCGGTTCCTCTGCACCGCAGGGCAGACAGCCACGCAATCATCCAAAGGCCAGACGAAATAGGTATGATTTGAGCCCTCTCCAAAAGATCATGAGGGAGTGTGTAGTTCTTAATTCTTCTAGTAGGGAATTTCATATTTGTGGAGCCGTTACAGAGAAGGTTCGCTCCCGAGCTGCCATCCCTTTCACTTGGGACAGAGGGGACACTTGAAGGAGAGCCTCTTTAGATGACCTAAGAGGGCGAACTGGTATGTATTATATGGGAGAAGGCGGTCCTTTAGGTGGGCTGGGCCTAAGTCATGAAGGGCCTTAAAGGTCAGAACCATCATCTTAATAAATCCCGTTCCCTCCAATCGGTGCATTTGACCGCCAATTTATAATTTAGAGATTTTCAAAAAGTGGCTCCATCAAAAGACCTGAAACCTGCACTGTAAACAGTGTAAGGATAGACCTTTTTAGACATACAGTTGTTTTGACTGTCCACCCATGTCATCATTTAAGAAACAGGGGCAGAATTTTGGTGGTTTTTTGTTTTGTTTTATGGGGGGCCGTTTCTGAATCTGATTGGGGAGCCCCAAATCTGAAATGAAAGTTGCCATTTTGGCTTCCTATGTTAGGGCAGGGGCTAACCTTTCTCACTGAGTCAACTTTAAAGCTTTCAGGTACAATTAGCACCTTTAATATTTTTTTAAATAATTGGTGGGCAAACGTGCCTATGGGACTTTGCATGTCTCCTTCCATTCAAACTGTGTTTCTTTGTAGACTATCTTTTTTACTTCGGGGGACAAGTTAGGTGAAAATATATTTATTTATTTAAGAAATTTTTACCCCGCCTTTCCTCTGCCGAGGCAGATGTCCAAGGCGGCTTACAATATTAAAAAAGATAAAAATAAAGTATAACAATTAACATTAAAAACAGTTAAAAACAGTATTAAACAATAAACAATCAAGATTAAAAACACAAACAATTTAAAAACAATTAAAAAAATAAAATAAAACACAAGCCCCGTGGATCATAATAACCAGCCAGCCAACCTGTCAACAATTAAAAGCTTTTTGGAATAAAAAGGTCTTCAGCCCCCGCCGAAATGTAAACAGAGAGGGAGCAGTTCTCAATTCGAGGGGAAGGGTGTTCCAGAGTTGGGGGGGCCACCACCGAGAAGGCCCTCTTCCTGGCCGCCACTCCTCTTACTTCTCCTGGTGGCGGCACAGTCAGAAGGGCCCCCCCAGATGATCTAAGAGTACGGGTTGGATTATATAGAAGGAGGCGGTCCCTCAAATACCCCGGACCCGAGCCGTAAAGGGCTTTAAACGTCAAAACTAGCACTTTGAATTGGGCCCGGAACAGAACCGGCAGCCAGTGTAGTCGCCGAAGCAGCGGCTCGACAGAGTCAAACTGACGTGCCCCAGCAACCACCCGAGCCGCCGCGTTCTGTACTAGTTGTAATTTCCGGACCGTCTTCAAAGGCAGCCCCACATAGAACGCATTGCAATAATCTAATCTTGATGTCACTAGGGCATGGGTCACTGTGGCCAGGTCCGCACAGCTCAGGTAAGGCCGCAGCTGGCAGATCAGCCGAAGCTGAGCAAAGGCTCCCCTGGCCACCGCCGCCACCTGGGACTCCAGGTGTAGCTGTGAATCCAGGAGAACCCCCAAGCTGCGAACCTGCTCCTTCAGAGGAAGTGCGACCCCAATTCAGAGCAGGACGATAGTCCAATACCCGAGCTGTGGATTTCCGAACCAAAAGCACCTCTGTCTTATCCGGATTTAATCTCAGCTTGTTCGCCCGCATCCAGCCCCCAACCGCCTCCAGACAGTGATCCAGGACCTCAACCGCCTCCTCAGAATCAGGGGGAAAGGAGAGATAAAGTTGGGTGTCATCAGCATATTGATGGCACCCCACTCCAAACCCCCGGATGACCTCTCCCAGCGGTTTCATGTAGATGTTAAACAGCATGGGGGATAAGATGGAACCTTGCGGCACCCCGAACCTAAGAGGTCGGGGTGCCGAACAAGCATCCCCCAGCACCACCTTCTGGGATCTGTCAGCCAGGAAGGAGCGGAACCACTTCAAAACAGTGCCTCCAAGCCCCAACCCGTCCAACCGACCCAGAAGGACACCATGGTCGATGGTGTCGAAAGCCGCCGAGAGGTCCAGCAGGACTAACAGGGTCGCACTTCCCCCGTCCATCCCCCGGCGCAGGTCATCCACCAAGGCGACCAAGGCAGTCTCCGTCCCGAACCCCGGCCTGAAGCCAGATTGGAATGGGTCCAGATAATCCGTTTCCTCCAGTACCCTCTGAAGCTGGGACGCCACCACCCGCTCAATCACCTTGCCCAGAAATGGGATATTGGAGACTGGCCGAAAGTTGTTTAAATTTGAGGGATCCAGGGAGGGCTTCTTCAGGAGGGGGCGAACCACCGCCTGCTTCAAAGCAGGCGGGAGCACCCCCTCCTTCAGAGATGCATTCACTACCCTCCCCGTCCACTTGGCCAGCCCTCCCCGGGCAGCTCTAATTAGCCATGCCGGGCAAGGGTCGAGCGGGCAAGTAGCAGGTCTCACACTCCAGAGAATCCTGTCCACATCCTCAGGCTCTACAAACTGAAAAGAATCCCAAATGATAGGATAGACAGGTTCCCCGGGGACATCACATATAGAGGAAACACATATCTCCTAACCTTTGTCATGTGTTATTTCTAATGTTCTGATATGTCTTGCCTTTAGTTTTTGCAGGTTGCCGGTAAGTTCAGAGACTGTGAATAAATTATTGCGTGTGGCAACGGAGACAATGTTTTTTATACTCCACAAAACATTAGAAGGCAACTCCAAGATCAAATATCATAAGGCTGTATGAACTTCAGATCAATAATGAACTCTCACCAACCTCACAGGGTTGCTGAAGGAAGGATTGTCTACACAACCCTGAAGTCCTTGGAGAAATGGAAAACAAAATGTTAAATGTCAAATAAAGAAATAAAGAATATTCCTTCTCTTTTTTCCCCCCAAGTGCATTTGTTTAGGTAGATATTCACATTTCATGATCACACTTGCAGGTGTAGGTGAGAATCTCTTACTAATTTCTAAAGTGGGTATGGGCAGACAATCAACTGCAGCATTTACCTGAATCAACCATCTCACCTGATGGTTGATTTTGAAGACAGGCATTTAGCCAGGTGATGAGATTAGCTAGTTGAGGACAATTACCATGGGCAGAAATCTGCATAATGCTCTCCTATTGTTTACCTTTCCCAAACCTATTTAGGACAATTACCATGGATAGCATCTTTAGGGACAAAAAAAAAAAAATCTAGATAAAGCTCTCCTATTCACTAATCACTGAGAATTCGCAAGCCATTTAGAAAATCAGGTGACCACTCTTACTTCAGTGTTACAATCTAATCACCAAAACAAACCTTTGCTGCTGCTGCTTGCTGATGCCGCTTCCAGGCGCAGCCTTGTGCCCACACATGGCACAGTGCCCCTCGCCACAGTGCTCCCCCCCAGCTGTTTGTACCCACTTGCAAACAGAGAGTGTCTTTGATTCAGTGTCTATGTTTTGGAAAAGAAAAATCATGTAGCTATCCTCTCTGCACTGGAACCTGGATGCCATTCAGAGATTTCTGTCTGTTATTGTGTCTGTGTGGGAAGGGGGAGAGACTGCGGCATCATTCAATGTACGTTTGCAGAGATGGTGGGCTGTTGGCTCTGTGTAAGAACAGACATTTCATTTCCCCTGATCACCATTTGCCTCTGGAACTCTCTGCTGAGTGAGACTATATACAGTACAATTTGACTGTGAATAATCAGACTTGGCAAGCCAGAGGCCTTCAGTTCCTTTTTTCCTTGGAGGGCCAAATCCCATCCAATTTTTCAGAACTGGTGCAACCTTTCTAATGGATTGTGCACTGCACACATTTGTGGATAGAAGGTCAGGGAAGCTTCTTCAATGTAAAGGAATATTTGTTCCCTACCCTCAGGGCTGCATTGCAGCCGCACCAATGCTGGATTCAGCACTTATTATTCCAGCACACAATGGTCTGAAACATGCCATTTCTCCTAAAGTGCTGTTGTCTTTGTAGTAGTGTGCCCTGCAGCCTTATGGGAGAGAGGCATGCCGAGCTGTTGGGGGCCCCAACAAACTGTCCCCATGTCCATGCCCCAATCAGCCCCCCTCAAATATAATTTCACCTAGACCAATGTTGGTGAACCTATGATGCACATGTCAAAAGTGACTCACCATGACATTTGGGGTGTCATGCCAGAAATTGCCAGCACCCAACAGCAACTGAGTGTGTAATCATAACCAGCTTTCCATCGTAAGGGCACTGCAGCTCTGAGGTAAAGGAACAAACATTCCCTTACCTTGAGGAGGCCTCCGTGACTATGATTCCACTGCAGAATGCTAAACATGCCACATTGGCACAGCTATGTCAGTGCTGGAATGTTGGTTAGGATTGCACCCTGTATTTGTTTGGGTATGTGTGTGGATGAGACACACCAGCAGAGTCAAGTTATGCATTTTTAGGCACTTGCCAAATCTTTTGATACACTGAGCCTAAAAGGTTTGTCATCATGGACCTAGACTGTATTTCAAAATCTTAGGTAAGTTTTTGAGGCACCTTTCAGACAACTAACACCACACCCATATATGCTCTCCACAGATCCTTTGTTCCTGCCAGTGACACAACTGCAGGGGAAACACCCATGAACCTGAGATTTTGCCAGTGTCAGTGTCTATATAAAACAAGCATGTGTAACTATCTTTTTTTCTGCACAGGGAGTCCAGAGTTCCACAACAGAATTATTTATAAAGATCAGTTGTCTCTGAGTTCTTGAAATTCATTAATTTTTGATCTTAGTGGCGCATGAATATTTTCTAACAAACTCCAATGACTCTATTGTCAGGGATGACCCACAGACGGAGAGGCCTGACAGCTGAAGAGGTCCTTCATCTGCTAGAGGAGGAATGAACAGGACCTTGATGCAGTGATTATCCCACTGGATGTGGATGAGCTCATGGATGAGGAGCAAATCAATGATGAGGAACTATTTCATTATGCTACAGATTCTCCACCAGCAGACATCACAGAAAACTTTGAGGTGGAAACAGATGACCCTGCAGTGCCTGAAGGGGGAGACTGGGAACCCTTGCCTTCCAACGGTCCAGAAGATGAATCGTCAACAACTCAGCCACACCCCCAAAAAGAAGCCATTGCAGCTGAGTCAGAAATCCTAGCAGCAAACTTATTTCACGCTTTAAAAAAAAAGAGATTCCTTCACCTTGCTGACAACACACAACTGGACCGTGGGGACAAGTTTGCCAAACTGTGTCCATTTTTCAGTATGCTCTACCAACGGTATATGCGGTTTGGGTTACTTTTGCATCAGCTATCCATAGATGAACAGATGCTCCCCTACTTTGGGAAACATTCTTGCAAGATGTTCCTACTTTGGGAAACATCCTTGCAAGAACATTCCTGCCACAGTGACCCACGCCCTAGTGACATCTAGATTAGATTATTGCAATGCGCTCTATGTGGGGCTGCCTTTGAAGACGGTCCGGAAATTACCCCTAGTTCAGAACGCGGCGGCTCGGGTGGTTGCTGCGGCACGTCGGTTTGACTCTGTCGAGCCGTTGCTTCGGCGACTACACTGGCTGCCGGTTCTGTTCTGGGCCCAATTCAAGGTGCTGGTTTTGACGTTTAAAGCCCTTTACGGCTCGGGTCCGGGGTATTTGAGGGACCGCCTCCTCCCATATAATCCTGCCCGTGCTCTCAGATCATCTGGGGGGGGGGCTTTTGACTGGGCCGCCACCAGGAGAGGTCAGAGGGACGGCGGCCAGGAATGGGGCCTTCTCGGTGGCGGCCCCCTAACTTTGGAATACCCTCCCCTTAGAATTAAGAGCTGCTGCCTCTTTGGCAACATTCCGGCGGGGGCTGAAGACTTTTTATTTCAAAAAGCTATTAATTGTTGACAGGCTGGCTGGTCTTTGATATTCTTGCTTATATTTTATGATCCATGGGGCTTACTGTTGTTTTTTAAATTTTAATTGTTTAAATGTTGTTTAATGTGAAATTGTAACTTTTATTGTATTTTATTGCCATTGTTGTAAGCCGCCTTGCCTGCCTATGGGCAGGGTCCAGGGTATTTGAGGGACCGCCTCCTCCCATATAATCCTGCCCGTGCTCTCAGATCATCTGGGGGGGGGCCCTTTTGACTGTGCCACCACCAGGAGAGGTCCGAGAGACGGCGGCCAGGAATAGGGCCTTCTCAGTGGCGGCCCCCTAACTTTGGAATGCCCTCCCCTTAGAATTAAGAATTCTAAGAATTAAGAATTAAGAATATCCTCCCTCTTTGGCAACATTCAGGTGGGGTCTGAAGACCTTTTTATTTCGAAAAGCTTTTAATTGTTGACAGACTGGCTGGTCTTTGATATTCTTGCTTATATTTTATGATCCACGGGGCTTACTGTTGTTTTTTAAATTTAATTGGGATTGTAGAAGATGGCCGCGTGGTAGCAGCATCCTCCAGCAGCTGGTACTCCTTATATTAGCTTGTATTTCAAAATGCCTCGTATAATGGGGAAGAAAAGATTGAGAACTAGCCCTGCCAAAGGTCACACAAAAGCTGAAGGAGCCAAGAGGAGGAAAAAACACTGAAAAGACTCCAAAATACAGGCTCAGATTGAGCCTTTTCTTACAGCGTTTGGAACCCCTCCCCCACCAACGCCTGAATCATCAGTCCAGGAGGTGAGCTACAATTCTTCCTTGTCTGTTCCAACAAATGACGCACATGCCCTCCTAAATGACTCCCCTGATCGGGAGAATAAGGAGTCAGAAGAGGATGCGAGTGGTGATAACAGAAGGAGTTTATCCTTTCTCCATGAACTCTTGGGCAGTGAGGAAGAAGCTCCCTTCTCCCGTCTGGCGTCGCAGCCTTCAGGGTATGAGTCGGGGGATGCATGTTTAATTATGGCTCACACCCTGCTCCTCTTATCAGAGCGTTTTAGCAAATTTGAAACTCAATTGCAAAAAATCCATTTGGAGTTAAGGAAATTAGTGGCGGGCTACGAGACCTTTAATACCAGCTTCAATGTACCGAGTGGCTCTTTTCCCCTCCCTCCGCCTCAGAGCCTTTCACAGCTCCTTACAGAGACCTACAGCCTGCAAAGGAATCTAGAGTTTCTTGTCACAACTATCACTTGGTCTGGTCTTCAAAGGACATTCTTTTAAATATACCACATCAGGATGCTCATTTATGGACTAGTAAATCTAAAATTTTAACCTTGTTGACGCAGCTGATGAATCAAGATATAGGTCCGACTTCTTTGTTAAACTTTTTTTACTTCCCATCTTGCAAAAAATTTAAAAGGCTTCACCTCTCTTTTGACTCAGCAGCTTTACCCAAGATGATAATGCCAGACCTAAATTGTATTCCTTTGATATAGAAGTGCAGAGAATTTTTAGACAAACGGGGCCTTGCCTGAGATTCAGAATGAAATCTACCTCTGGCTGTGCCTCAGTTAACTCCTTGGTTCCTTCTCCTAAAAATCAACTTCAGGCTAGTTCTGGGCATACTCTGCAAATTTTTTCCAATACCATTAAAATCAAGCCAGCCAGTGAACAGAAAATCACACTGAATCCTCCCAATGACGGAGAGGAGAGCCAAGCCCAGTCTTCGTTTTCTGACCATGAGTTTATTGAGGAGGAACGTGTTTTCACTTCTCTGCCATTTGTGGACTTGGACCCTACGTCAAGAGAGGCCCCCCAAATAACAACTTCATCATCGTCTACCTTTTCTTTAGAGGAGGTGATCCCCGACGCGCAATGACTCTCTGTTTTATCTTGGTACATTGCTGGATTGCAGAATAAGATAGTGGACCAGGACTTTCGGAAATTTCTTTCATCTTTTCACATCCTTTGCCTGCAGGAGACCTGGATGTCTGACGCTACCTCCATGTTGCTGCAAGGGTTCAGCTCTTTTCTGCTCCCTGCCCTTAAGTGGCATACAAAAGGAAGAGTGAGAGGAGGCCTTGCTATTCTGGTCTCCATTAAATTGGATGTGGGTGCGGATGTTATCTATCGGTCTAAAAGTAATTTCATTTTAGCTGTTCTGCTGAAAGGCAATTGGGGGTCTGAGCTAGATGCATTAATTTGTATTAATGTTTATCGCCCACCTGGGAGTGTTGCCTCCTTCTGGATACAACTTGAGGAGGTTATATGCTACTGTGAATCTCATTATCCTAAGGCTGCCATAATTCTTTGTGGTGATTTTAATTCCAGAGTGGGCTCAGGTTCAAACGAAAAGGATTTTGACTATAATGAAGTCTTTTTTTTCAATCATTCTTCTTCAGACAAGGTGGTAAATATACATGGCAGAAGATTACTTGAGCTAATGACATCATTTCAGTTAATTTGCTTACATGGCGGTCCTCTGGATAACTCAAAGGGTTTTTTTTTTTACATTTTTAAAAAACAGCAGGGCAGCTCGTGTAATTGATTATATTTTTTGTTCAATAAGGTTATTGCCCCTTAAGTTGAATTATGACATCTTAGATCGTCCGGAGAGCGATCATTTACCTATATGTTTTTCTTTATCTACAGAAATCCCTCAGTTGCCTTCTATTTCTGCCGATTGGGGTGAGAGGACTATTCTTGTGGGGAAACGCTTGAAATGGTCCCCCACTATCGATTTATCAATCCGAGAAATACTAAATAGCTCATATCTTGTAGGTCGGCACAGGGACATTATTAATGGTTTGTTGGACCCTATAGAAGGCCTTAACTACTGTACATCACTGCAACCTTAAGATCTCTGTTAGTTAAGAAGACACAGGAGCCTGGTTTGGCCCCCAAGGAGGCAGTTGGTTTGATAAAGAATGCAAGCTAGCTAAAAAGCATCTGGCCCAAATGATTAGGAGGACGAGACAAACAGGGGCGACCTCAAATCTAGAAGCCCTGACTCAGTGCCGCTCAACCTATAAAGAACTTCTCAAACAAAAAAAGAGTGCATATATGTCAGTTCAGTGGAAGGATTTGGGGAAGGCTGCCTTGGAAAGGAATGAAAAAAAGTTTTGGTCTTTAATTTCATCTCCAAATTTAGGTATAAGTTGTAATCTGAACGATTGTATTGCTGCTGAGCACATGGTGCTCTTACTTTAGTAACATATTTGAAAGTGATGCCATTGTTAGACATAAGAACGTTGGACCTAGTCAGTTGTTTTTGACGTCCATACCAGAATGTCCCCCAGTTTCTGAACAGGAAGTGCGTGAACTTATTGATGTATTAGTGACAAATAAAGCTCCTGGTGAGGATATGATCCCTCCCAAGGTGTATAAGAACAATTCTGAATGGTGGGCCCCCCTTTTAGCAAAACTTTTTACTCATATCAATGCTACAGGAATTTTTCCTGAGGGGTGGAGGCAGAGCATAATTTTTCTCATTTATAAAAAAGGTGACAACTCTAATCCCCAGAGTTATTGCCCAATTAGCTTATTGGGTATTAGCTGCAAGATCTACTGCCGTTATCTCCTTCAGAAGTTGGCAAAGTGGGTAGAGAAAAATGATATTCTTTATCAGGAACAAGCTGGATTTAGGAAGGGTTTTTGTACGGCTGACCAAATTTTTGTATTTCACCACCTAATTTGTAAATATACTAGTATGCCATACAAACGGTTTTTTGCAGCTTTTATAGACTTTTCCTCTGCACTTGATACGGTTCCCAGGAAACGCTTATGGGATAAGCTTGCTGGGACCAACATTGATAGGAGGTTGCGGTTCCTAATACAGGAATTATATTCTGATACTACTTTGAGGCAGGCTGACAGAGGAAATTCGTACAACTAGAGGTGTTAGACAAGGGTGTTTGCTTGCCCCGCTCCTTTTCAATCTTTATATTAACAACATAGTAAATGTTCTAACACATCCAGATCATTTCCCTCCCTCAATTGGGAACTATAAGATTGCAACCCTCATTTATGCTGATGACATCATTTTATTATTCTTGAACAGGAAAGGGCTAAAGAGAACTTTAAATAAGCTGCAAGACTTTACTCACTCGGAGCAACTGACTGTGAATTATGCCAAATCTAAAGTAGTTGTTTTTGGCAAACGTCCACCTAAATTTAGTTGGACCTTAGGTGATCGTAAGATTGAACAAGTTCCAGCGTTTAAGTATCTGGGTGTATTTTTTGACGAAAGAACTAGCTGGAGATCTCAACTTCAAAATGTTAAATTATCGGCACAAAAATCAATTATGCCTTACTTAAATTTTTCCACTCTAGAGGAGGTAATTTGGTAACTCCAGCTCTAAAGGTCTTCTCAGGGAGGGTTATAACTCAAATGCTATATGGCATTGAGATCTAGGATACCAACCAGAATAACTTACACACTCTTGAAGTTGTGCAAAATAAGTTTCTGAGACATATTTTGGCAGTCCCTCCAAGTACTCCAGCAGCTTTTCTCAGAACGGAAACTGGCATGGTATCTATAAAGGCCAGGGCAGCTATAGCCATACTTTCTTATTACAAGAGAGTGTTGGACATGCCGGATAATCGTCTCCCTAAACTCTGTTTGGCTGAGCAGTGGAAGAGAGGTGGCTGGGCTACTTAAGTACAAACACTCTTAAAATCTAAATCTCTTTCTACCGACATCTTTGTCTTTTCGGAAATTAAACAAATGCTGAGGGACTGGATTTAAAAGCTGGATAATGACCTGGATTTAGCTTTTTTAAAATCTTCAAATTTCTCTCAGCTGTATTGTTTCCTGAAATTAAGAAATTCAAGAGCATTATACTTACATTCACTTACTTTTGCCTCTTTGAGGAAGGCGTTCACTGAACTGCGCTTTCAAACCATGCCAACTGCTGTCTTAGATGGCAGATATCTGTCCACGCCTAGGCATTTAAGACTCTGCATTTGTGGAGTAGGACAGTTTGAGGATATTGTACATTATCTGCTCCACTGCCAGCTTTATCATGATCCTAGGGAAAGATTTTTGAAGCCTATTTTGGCCACCCTACAAGGAGAGAGTCCCCTAACGAAATTGTACTGGCTGCTTTTGATTGTGACCCTTTCGTCACATATAGAACAGCGCTGTTTGCCAAAGCTGCCAGAACTATCCATGCTAACTATCTGGGAGAAATTGCCATAGACTGTAAAGGAGATTCCCTAATTTGAAGGGTGTACGTGTTGGTTTGTGATTGATCTTAACTTTATTTGCTTTTAAAACCTTAATATTCCTGCATCCTGTCTGGTATCTGGATTTTGTATTTTAGATTTGATTGTGATGGCTTTTAGCTAATACAATAAACAATTCTGATTCTGATTCCTACATTTTAATTGTTTTAATGTTGTTTTTAAATTATTGTTTTTAATGTGAAATTGTAATTTTTATTGTATTTTATTGCCATTGTTGTAAGCAGCCTTGCGTGCCTATGGGCAGAAAGGCGGGGTATAAATTGAATAAATAATAATAAATAATATAATAATTCATATGCCCAATAAAGATATAGACCACGTGTGGCAAGAAACGCCATCAAGCCCCTGCCCTGGAAGAACACACAACAGCAGCCGCAGCAGCAGCCATGTTCAGTAGGCATGCAGATTACAAGATACCAAAGTGGACCAAAGACAGGCCCCAATTCAAGTCCTCTCCAAATAACAATGAGAGCCAGGCTGTGGAGGAGGAATATGGATCCCTCTCTCCAAATGAAGTTTTCTCATTGTTTTTCAATGAGGAAATGTTAACATTCATTGCAGAGCGTGTCATGGTTAGGCAAACCAAGCATTTGTTGCTGAGTTCCCGGAGCCGTCCGCAGCACCAGCTGGAGCAAAGACACAGCTGTATTCAACTATGGAATCATGCAGATAGGCGTATCCTGATTGGAGGTATATCTGTACTTAAGCAGAGAACGCCGATAGTGTGGGTGTGGGTGTGTGTTATGGTGTGTGTATCGTTGAATAGGTTTTTTTTTAAGAATAAAAAGCCTCTGGAAGGAGCCTCCGTCTGCTGTGCCGCGCTTGCCTGCTTTCACGCCGTCCGGCTGCAGCGTTTTCCATTACCTACCTCTGCTGAATGGCCTCACATCCATTCTAAAACCTGACAGGTTATGGTGACCAGCTGTCTGCAGCTATGAGGGACGTCGATTGAGCTCGTAAATTGGTGAGCAGCAGCACACAAAGAATGTCCGACTCAGAGCAGGAGTCGGCTGGAGGAGCAGCGGCACCGGTCACAGTGCCAAACGTGGTACAACAAACCACACTATACCCGGTATGTCACCTCAACGATACCAATTATGTGGCATGGTTGCACAAAATGCGATTATTGTTGAAGCGGGAGTCGTTATGGTCGTTCATTGAAGCAACCCCCACCCCCTTGATGGGTGAAAATTTACATATGGACGAGAGGGCTCAAGCCCACATAGGCCTTAGTATGGATGATGAACTCCTGGTACATGTACGTGACCTGGACACAGCCAAGCAATACTGGGATGCATTGAAGGAAATTTATACTCGTCAGTCTGTGGCATCAAAAATCAGTTTGTCCAGACGCCTCTATAGAATACGACTGGAGCTGGGAGGGAATCTCAGCAAGCACCTCTGTATTATGAAGAAAACTTTCAAGGACTTGGAGGATGTGGGAGTATTCATTCCAGAGTTGCAGCGAGCTCTGACTGTGCTGAGCTCATTAGACAGCAGCTGGGACACATTTGCCCTGACTCTGGAGGCGATACCCGACGTCTGTTAGAAGAACAAGAAAAACACCTGGAGAATGCAACTGAAAGTAGGAGAGGCAACGTCCACCCCTCTACAGCTAAAACAACAAAAGAGGAGGAGACGACTCACGTCTATGCAGTGTGACGATGTTACCGATGCGGATCCACAGCACACATCCAACGCTTCTGTACGTCCAGAGGACCAGGAAGACGTGGGAAAGCCGTAGGACGTGGAAAGGTGGCAGTCGTGAGAACTCAGGAGCCTGAAGATGGACACTGGCTTATTGATAGTGGGGCCAGCAATCACATATGCTGTGACCCAACACAGTATTCAAAGCTACAGCCAGCTGATAGAACGCACGTGAGTTTAGCTAACGGGGCTCACGCTTTAGTCCAAGGGGCTGGAAAAGTGTATGTGCCAGGATTGCAATCAGAAGTAACAAATGTGTTGTATGTCCCTTCCCTGAAGCAAAGCCTATTAAGTGTATCACGTCTATTACAAGATGGTTTTTCGGTGCAGTTTCGGAATAGGATGTGTTACATAGCAAAAGAGGGGAAATGGTTAAAGGTTCCAATGAAAGACAACCTTTTTGTGCTAAGAACCGCCTCAAAAGCTGAGGCAGTCCAAGCACACTGTACCAATAGAGAAATCCATAAATCCTGTGCTCATCTCTGGCATAATCGCCTAGCTCATATCAATTATAAATATATACAGAAAACAGCCGAATTGGTGTGTGGCATACACATACAAGAATGTGATCGATATGTTGACTGTGACTCCTGTAAACAGGCAAAGTCACAAAAGGCACCTGTGAACAAGAAAAGTAACAGACGCTCACAAAGACCATTTGAACTGGTCCATGCAGATCTGGTAGGACCATTCAAAGCCACAGCTGGAGGGGCTAGATACGTGTTGTTAATAGTAGATGATTATTCAAGGTTTAGCTTTTGTTATCTGTTAAAAGAAAAGAGAAAAATGTTTCAGAAGTTTAAAGGATGGGTTAATATGGTAGAGTGCCGATTCAACCACAAGGTGGCACAATTGCAAATAGATAGAGGAGGAGAATTCATGGCCAAAATCATGCAGTCATGGCTAGAAAAGAGAGGAATTTTGCATAAAACTACTAACCCCTACACACCTGCTGAAAACTCAATTGCGGAGCGGAAAGCTGGAATTTTGCAGGTGATGAAGGATGCTCTGCTGGCCCAATCAGGGCTTGGCCAGACATTCTGGGGCGAGGCATTGCAAGCCTCCACGCATGTGGCCAACAGGATTTATAGTAGGGCCGTAGATAATATTCCTTATCGGTTACTGTATGGGAAAGCTCCTGATTTGTCATATTTAAGATGTTTCAGAGCACGAGCTTGGGTACACATCCCTAAACCCCAACGACGAAAAGGGGCCCCCAAAGCTCAAAAATTGATATGTGTTGGTTTTGCTCCTTTTACAAAGGGTTACAGATTTTTGACACATGATAAACGTAGCATAGTTATCTCTCGTTCTGCAAACTTCTGTGAGCAGGACTTATGGCCCCAGCACACGGAGGACGTTTATCTTCCAACTTCGGCAGAGCCTCCCCCATTGCAGGAGAGAGAGCAGGAGTTGCCAAGGCAACGTCCTCAACCCATAGAGTCAGACAAAGGGGAAGAGGAATGCAAGCCTTTAACCCCTAACGGGACTCCAGAAACAGTTAAGCAGGAGGGAATACTGTCAGGTATTGAAACAGTCGAGAGCTTCTGGTCAAGCTAGCCACTAAATCTAGGCCTGAACCAAAGTGTGTTGCCTCATGGCACACAGGCCTCATGGCTGAGAATCAGCACAGTCATCCACTCATGACCTTAAGTGCCAACACCTGTTGAGTGGAGACGTGTGCAAAGGGGCAGAGCTATGCTGCCACACCCTCAGCCACAGTGCAGCAATTGGCTGCTAATCTGTATAAAGCTAGCCAAGAACCATACCACCTTTGCTCTGTCAGAGACCAAGTGCTGCGGAGCACTCTGTTGGATTGTTTACCCTTTTTGCATCACTGACTATGTTAAGTGTGCTGTTTATATTCCTGCATCAAAGTTTCCTGCGTGGAATCGTTTGCTTGCTGTTTTCTTTTCTGTAACTGCTCCAAGTTCTTCTGCAACAATACAAACCTTTTTCCTGCAAAGCCTCTGTGTCTGCAGCCTCATTCCCAACCTCCTACACATTCCAGAGGTGGGAGTCAGTTATCTGCCGTACTAGCCTGAGTTGTAAGCCTGCTGCCCTGCGTTTTGTGTAGCTGCCTGTGCTGTGGAAAGCTGCCTTTGTTCTGCGGGGTTCTACTCTGGTAACTTTTCTCAACAAATACCTCCTAGTGAGCAGAGTCCTCTAATGCAACAAAGAATATTGCCAGAAAGATCCACAAGGGGTGTTCCACCCCAACGCTTCACTATAGGAGAAGCTGTAGCATACCATGTACAAGCTGAGCCTCAGAAATATGAAGATATCTTAGAGCTACCGGCTAGTGAGAGAAGGAAATGGTTTGCAGCTATGCAACAGGAAATGCAAGCAATGGAAAAGCTAGGTGTATTTACTCCCTGCAGTTTACCAACAGGAAACCAGGCAATAGGCTGCAGATGGGTGTATAGAATCAAACCTCAGGACGGGGCAGACCCTATATATCAGGCTAGGTTGGTAGCCAAAGGTTATGCCCAAAGACAGCATATAGATTATGAGGAAATCTTTTCCCCTACAGTGGCGGCCCAAACCATACGTCTAGTTCTGGCCCTGGCAGCGCAGCGACAGTGGCACATACATCATTATGATGTGCAAACAGCATATCTGAATGCCACTTTAACCGAAACTTTATACATGAACCAAGCACCTGGTTTTGAAATTCCAGAGACAGAAACAGGACAGAGTGTTTACCGGCTGAACTGTTCGATATATGGTTTATGCCAATCTGCAAGGAGGTGGAGTCAGCATTTAAAGGCAGAGTTAGAAGGCCTAGGTTTCGAAGCCACAAAAGCAGACGCCTGTTTATTTGCAAAAGGAACAGGCATCAATCAAATATTAATAGTGGCGTATGTAGACAATCTGTTGTTTATGAGTGCTGATATGCAACAGATAAAACACACAGCACAATGTCTAGAAAAAGCCTTTACCCTGAAAGAACTGGGACCAGTAAAACAATACCTAGGAATTGAAATACAAACAATACCAGGAAAAGGGTTTGCCTTACACCAAACGCAAAAGATAAAACAGCTCATAGAAAAATGGAGAATGTCTGAATGTAAGGCAACCAGAACAGCTATGATTATAGGAAGCCAGATCATTACAGAAACCACTGAACAGCTATCCCATGTGGAGCAATACAAATCACTGTTAGGCAGTCTACAACACATAGCCTTGTGGACAAGACCCGATATCTGCAACGCTGTAAATATTCTAAGCAGATATACCAATAGTCCAAATCACAGAAACTGGACAGATTTAAAAAGGGTGTTAAGATACCTGAAAGGAACACCAGACCTTAAACTACATATTGGACCAGTGGGTCCATTGACTGTAAAATGTTATGTAGACAGCGATTGGGCAAATGATTCTGAAGACAGGAAGTCTACGTCTGGTAATGCCATACTACTTGCGGATACATTGATAGATTGGACAGTGAAAAAGCAAACATATTTAGCTTTATCCACGTGTGAGGCACAGTTTGCATCGCTGTCAGAACTTTGCACAAGCCTAATATGGGTCACACAATTATTAACAGACCTGGCCATAATGCAAAGGGAACCGATCAAAGTGTATGAGGACAACATGGCATGCCTAAAACTAGCCACATCTGAAAGGGTAAAAATCAGAAGCAAACATGTGGATATCAGATACCACAACGTCAGACAAGCAGTACAGGAAGGGCTGATCACCTTGGAGTTTTGTCCATCAGAAGATAACTGGGCCGATATTCTGACCAAACCCCTGACAGCGCCAAAGTTTTCCAAAGGGGTACAAATGTTAGGTATGATCTGAATACCTGTACTCTGTAATGTGTATTGTGTAACACATATGAACACTATACCATGAACATGTGAGAAATGTATATATGAGGTATGCTAGATACAACAGGAACAGTACATTATGTATTGAAACGAAAGAAGAACCCGGAAACCCAGAAACAAATGGGAGGAGTGTCGTGGTTAGGCAAACCAAGCATTTGTTGCTGAGTTCCCGGAGCTGTCCGCAGCACCAGCTGGAGCAAAGACACAGCTGTATTCAACTATGGAATCATGCAGATAGGCGTATCCTGATTGGAGGTATATCTGTACTTAAGCAGAGAACGCCGATAGTGTGGGTGTGGGTGTGTGTTATGGTGTGTGTATCGTTGAATAGGTTTTTTTTGTAAGAATAAAAAGCCTCTGGAAGGAGCCTCCGTCTGCTGTGCCGCGCTTGCCTGCTTTCACGCCGTCCGGCTGCAGCGTTTTCCATTACCTACCTCTGCTGAATGGCCTCACATCCATTCTAAAACCTGACAGAGCAATCCAACATAAATGCCAGGCAAAAAAAGTCACACCTTCAAAGTTGACCAAACTGACATAACAAAATTTATTGGAATATGATTTCAAAGTGGATACTTCTTCTTGCCACAGATTCCTTTGTATTGGAGTACTGACATGGA
>JAJKFI010000146.1:1111648-1131182 GCA_029204185.1 Lerista edwardsae | reverse complement strand
AGGGCTTTCGTTTGAATTCTTTTGATTTGATATGGTAAGTGCGCTGGTAAGGAACTGGACTACTTCACTACATACAGACCGATGTCTGTTCTTACAGACAAAGGTTTCCATGCAACAGGGACTCTGAGGGAGAATAGACTTCCATATTGTGAGCTGCTAGAACCTAGACATCAAGTGAAGAGAGCTCCAAAAGGGCATTTCGATCACACATTGGATGTAAACAATAAACAGTCTGTGGTGAGATAGAATGACAATGCTGCTGTTACAGTTATATCAAATTTCCTAGGTGTGCACCCAAATGAGAAGGTGAGGCGGTACAACCGTACTGACAAATCTCATAACATTTTGTGCCAGCCTCACATAAGTCATATGCACGATAAAGGTATGGGAGGCGTGGATGCTCATGACAATGGCGTGGCTAATTACAGGATCACCATGAGGGGAAAGAAGTGGTGGTGGTGCCTTGGTCAGTGCATGGCTCTTTTATAGGATATTTTATAGGATATTTATATGATATCATAACATCACCTCCAACTGCTTCCAGGTGACTCATTTTGGGCTGTTAGAGGCAGAGGCAGGTGGGAGAGACTAAGGTAAAGCTACTCTGCTCATCTCACTGACTTACAGCCCATAGAGATCCCAGCTGCAGCCACAGGCAATATGCTCACCCTGCTAGTGCGGGGCCCCCTGAAGCGCGGGGCCCGATGTGATGACATTGGTCACATTGGCTTAAAGCTGACCAGCGGTACTCGGGTACTACTGGCTAAAAGTGTCACAAACTTGTCACAAATGAAGCACATTTAGGACATGTTACCACTCACGCTAGGGCAGTGCTCAGCTGCGAGGGGATGGGACCCGGCAGTGGCTTCCGCTGCCAGATTTTATCCCCAGCAGTGGCTCAAGAAGGCAGACAAGGGTCTGCTCAATTCACCACCAGCAAAATAGCTTCATAATAGGAAATGAATCTTCTTCATAATAGGAAATGAATCGTTTTCTTCAGTTGAAAGTACTGCAGTTTTGTTTCGTTTTTTAACTATTGAAGTGATAAGAAGTCTGTGTCATGTGTTGCAATGTAATTAGCCAGCAGTAAATCTCACTTACCATCTTGTTGTACAAATGCATATCATGACTGTATAATTATTTTGATTAGAGTGGTGATGCAAATCTCTTGTTCCCGCCCTCTTTCATATGGTGACTCATTAACCAGAGAAGCCAAAGTAAATGAAAACAAAGTGGTCCATAATACGTGAATGAACAAATGTATTTGTCTGAAAATCATAGAGAAATGTTTGTAGCATATAACTGACTGTAGCTTATGTCACACACTAAAAATACTCCAAAAATGGATATTAGTTGTTACTGCAGTCTACTTCTTATTGCTGAACTAGTAACTTCCTTGGCAACTGCAAGACAAAATTGAGAACTGCAGTTACATCTAGAGTTTTTGGAGCTTGTTAAACAGCAGTTAGAGCTTCACTGATTGACTCAGACTAAGAGCACAATCCTAAACTTGAGTTAGGC
Source organism: Lerista edwardsae (assembly GCA_029204185.1). NCBI lineage: Eukaryota > Metazoa > Chordata > Lepidosauria > Squamata > Scincidae > Lerista > Lerista edwardsae. The sequence continues at coordinate 1,129,661 of JAJKFI010000146.1, read as the reverse complement.
CAGCATAAACTAAGCCAGCAAAGTTTGGCCAGCACAAGGGCCACCATTAAGCATTTTTGGACTACTCTTGGAGTCAGGGAAGATGACTCATGTCTGTGTGCTGGCCTCTCTGACTCAGAGAGTGGTCCAAACATACTTTACTGTGGCCCTTGAGCTGGCCAAACTTTGCTGGCTTAGTTTATGCCGGCCTAGCTCAGTTTAGGATGGCACACTACGTGTGGAAGTCAGGGCTGTGTGCTTCTTGTGATTGTGTGGAGATGCAGAAGTTTGGGTGTAGTAGTGAATGCAGAACTCAATTTCCTCATAACCTCCATCCTCTTTTTTTTCTTTCTGACATCCAGTTTCTACCTTAAGACTATGAAGATTTTCTTGAGTTGGGCAAGCAATGCCTGCTGAAATTTTGGAAGCCAGACAGGTAGCTGAATAAGACTTTCAGAAATTAGGCCGGAGGCCAGAGTTTCTATATCCTTTCACAACTAGCTAATTATGCACAAATCATTACATAAAACAGCCAAAAAGATAGAAAAATTAATAAAAGAAATAATCATGGTTCCTACATGTCCAAAATGCATAGGTTGCAAAAAGGTTAAAAAATGGAACAGACTTTTATTATGTATTTTTTAATATGGAGGACACACAACCCTGAATGTAATGTAGTAGCAGCTGGCCTAACCGAGCCTGCAACGGAACAGACCCGGCCAACTGGCCTACATCGTATCCATTGCAGTGTAGGAGGTGACTGCCATGCAACTCAGAATAAGGAGATTTATATCCCCTTACCCTATGTTGTGTGGCAGCCGCCCCTATGGGGCTCCTTGGATCAGTGCCAGCAAAATCACAAGTGCAAATCTGAGCAGCCCACTGAAACACTGGGTTGAGGAACGGGGGCGGGGGTAGGATCTGGCCTATGCCACACAGGCTGGTCCCATTCCTCTCCCGGGCCTGAAACTGTGGGAGGGGTTCGGTGGGGCTTTAATACTCTGCCCCTCATGGTTGCAATAGAGATTGTGTAGTTGTACCTGCATGCTATTTACAATCGTGGGGGGAGGGGAGGCTTTCTCAGCCCACCTATAATTCAAGCATTGATTAACAGGTCTGGGGTTATTTCAGACCTGCATTAATGCTTGTGAAAGCTTGAAAGATACAATGGATAGTTTTTTCTCAGAAGACAAGACATTCTAAGAGTGACATTGTACTGTCAAAATAATTATCATCCCTAGCTGAAAAGAAGCTTAAATATGAGTAGCCTCTTTTTAGAGCGCAATTTTAATCTGAGGTTAGGCCGGCACAGTTAGGCCAGCAAAGTTTGGCTGGCACAAGGGACAATGTAAAGCGCCTTTGGACCACTTTCAGAGTCAGGAGAATGGCTCATGTCTGTGTGCTTGCCTCTCTGCCTCTGAAAGTGGTCCAAACATACTTTATGGTGTCCCTTGTGCCAGCCAAACTTTGTTGGCCTAACTGTCCCAGCCTCCAGGTTAAGATTAGCTCCAGGTTAAGATTGCGCCCTTAAACAGGTGGACAACTCTCAGCATGGTATGGGAACACTAGTTCCATCTTAACATGAAATACTGTCAGTTTCAGACACCAATATCCTCTTCCTGTTTAGACAGCTTCCTTCCTGTGACTTAGGGTTGCCTTCATAAATGCATATTCTACCTGTTCTAAGCTGTTTTCTGTTTTTCGAAAATCCAGAATCCAAATATCAGTATGAAGATAAATCCTTACAGCCATACAAACAATTTGATTTTTTTCCCCTAGCATTTTTAATTAATTTTTGTACTGAGCAGTTGATAATCTACACAAAAATAACCATCATGGAAGCTGGCTTGTCACTCAGATATTCCACATAATTCTGGAAGATTACTTTGCCTAGAGGGTTTTTTCCAGGATCAGTTTTTTTCCTGAGCACTGAATGGTTATTGATTATTCACTTGTTTGCATGCAAGTCACAACATTCCCCTCCACAAGGTCTCATTTTAACTGGTAAATAGTATTTTCTCAAGCAGCAAAACTGAGATGCTGTCTGTGATGTTGTGATTTCCTGCCCTGATAGCAATGATTATGAGCACTTATTGATTGTGACATCGCAGCCAGCATGAGACAAACCCTATGCAGAATCTTCAATATCATTTCGGCATGCCATCATTTCCACTAGCCTCTATAGTGGATGGGGCAAAACAGTTACACAAAATCAAGCGCAAAGCATAAAAGACCTGAATGTCTGGCTCTCTGGTTTGTTTATATGCGGGATTCAAAATTTGATAGAATGAAGTCAGCCAATGAACTTTGTATAAATTAGCAACAGGGGCATAGCTAAAGAAGTGAAGGGGGTGCCAATTGCACCGGGCAACAAGCTTTAGGGGGGCAACAAACTGAGCTTGACACTAGTGGCCAAAATTATGAAAAAACTTGAAAATTATGAAAAAACTTGAATATATATGAAATCACATTATATACCATTCAATGCAGAATTTAATTCAGAATGCAATGAAACAAATTGGAGAGTAATATTCTATCATCATTCTATCAAAAGTTATGGCAAAAAAAATGAAAATACAACTGTGATGTCACTTCCTGTTGTGACATCACTTCTGGGCATAACTTGTCCTCTGCACCAGGCTATACTTTAATTAGTTACACCAGTGATTAGCTATTGATGAATGACTTTGATGAGTGTTGATTACCATTTATTGTTTCCACCATTGCAGTTGTTGCTGGAAAGAAACCTAAATCTGCTAACTCAAAGACTCAGGGCCCAATCCTATCCAACTTTCTGGTACCGATGCAGCTGCAGTGCATCCCTGAGGTAAGTGAATAAAAGTCCCCTTACTTTGAGGAGGCCTCCATAACTTCACCACCACCACAAAATGCAGCACACACCCCACTGAGATGGCTACATCAGGGCTAGAAAATTGGATAGGATTTTACTCTTAATTTATTTCATTTCATGAAAACATTATAATTAAGAGCATCTTTTAATGAAAATGTTTTAAGAAATGTTTTATTTGGAAGGAGCATGATAATGGAGCAACTTGCATTTGCTTGCTTGAAAAAGGAAACACTCATATCAGCCTTAAAGTAATATATTTTTCAACCACCATAGTGCATTTTAACTTCAAATGGACAGCTACTTACTGTTGCAAAAAGTGTACATTGGTATTCTGCCCTGATTTGAGTCACTCCACTGAATTCCTGGCCATTCTCATGGACAGCGCAATCCTACAAACCGCACAGCATTGATGCAACAGAGTTGCATTGGCGCTGTGCGTTAGTGCCAACACAGGGGTGCCACTCAGCACCCCTGCGTTGGCACTAAGGCAACGGGACCGGTGCTGCAGCAGCATCAGTCCCATTGGACCCACGCTGTGCCTCCCTTGTGTCGGCCAAAGCCGGCAGGTGCAAGGGAGGCGCCATCTTGGAACAGGGGAGGGCATTTCTGGGCAGGTGATAGGCGGGACAGAGGTGGGTCCAGGCGGGTGTTATGCTCATTTGGGAGGCCGCGCGATCCCTATTTTTAAGCCGTGCAGTCTCCTTGGATCTTGGTCTGCTGTTTAGCAGGCCCAGATCTGAGGAGCGCATAGGAGAGGCTGCAGTCTCCCCTACAATAAGGGCACAAATGTGCCGTTGCCGTGGGGAGGCTCCAGCCTGTCTCTTACTGCATAGGGATATGGCACAGGCCAGCCAGCCTCACTATTCCATCACAGTGTAGGATTGCAGGGGAGGGGAGGAGGAGAAAGCCTGGCAAGGGTGGTGAGGCCAGCTGGGAGTCCAACAAAATAGCCAGCAGAGACTCAAGTAGCCCCATTGTGGGGCCAGGACTTTCCAAAGGCCGTCCCCTTCCCCTGAGGAGACTCCTGCAGCTGCCACAATTCCCACAGGATGCAGCGGTAGCCATTTTGATACCTCTGCTCCTCCAGAAGCCAGGCAGCTCAGGATTGGGCAGTAAGTTACATAAGCCTATCCCTCCAATAACAATGCTTCTATTATTTAGGTGGTGCAAAACCAATAAAAACAAAATGCTGCACTTTAAATTACTTCTTCTAAACGCTCAGAGCACTTCACTCAGTGATGTCATGCAGGGGGTATGCGGGGGTACGCGAATACCGGTTTCTAGGATTATGGCTGGCCCTGCCCACTCGTTGACTCTGCCCCTGCAACGTTTGAATTTCCTGCACGTTTGAGTTGCCTGCACGTTTTCAGAGGCAGGCAGCATGCGGAGCCTTGCCTTGCCTTGCCACTGAAAAATGAGCTGCTCTGGGGTTTTGGAACTGTTGGGTCACTTTAACATGATGCCAGACCTCCTTAACATGTTCTGGGGGTGCTTTGGAATACTGTTGCAACTGTTGGGTTAGTTTAAAATTGTCTGAGGCCTCAAAAAGGGCTTTTTTCATGTCACTTCCTGCCACGACATCACTTCCGGCTTATGACGTCACTTCCGGTGGGTGGGTCCCGACACATGCCAATCAAAAGTGAGTACCTGTTACTAAATCATTTAGATGACACCACTGACTTCACTTAACTCATCACAGTAATTCTGACAACAACCCAAGAGGAATCAGGACTGATATCCTGCTACTGCAGATGTCAGAAATAGCATGTTGCTGGATGCTGTCTGGCTCACAGCTTATTTATATTGTTATATTGAAACAATCTTTTGCATATCTATTCAGGAGTATGTCACACCATGTGAAATGGGACTTACTTCCAGGTAAGTGTGCATAAAATTACAGCTCAACGGTGCAATCCTGTACATTGTTACAGGATACTGTAGCCTCCATACTGAAAATTGAGGTCTTTTTAACATAATGAATGTTATATATCACTCCAGTGTTTTGCCTCTAAAAGTAGCTATCAAATGTGTTTGACTCATGAAATATTGTTAGCAACACTTGTAATGCATATCTGCTTTATTTGTAATTACCTGCATTGTAAAAAAAAAATCTTGGTTCATCTGAGCACTTGGTAACATGGAGTGCCACACACAAAATGGTATACTATATTGACTTTGAACTTACTGTATGTCACAGAAAAGAGGGGAATTGACAATGATAAATTGCAACAATATTTCAGGATTTGAATATTTCTGAAATGTCATTTGCTTTATGGTACATAGACAGAAAAAAATGAACAAATTAAAGGTTTTGAACTCTGAGGTGGAGAGGGTGACAGTAGCCATGTTTCAATTCATCTCTCTGCCTGCAGGGAATTCTTTTTTTTGCAATGTTAATGAGAGAAAACATATTATGTAGAAACTGTGAGTATACTAAAATGAAGGAAAAAATTATTGTTCCTTTTTCATAAGCAATCAACAACTTAACTATCTCTTTCATGGCTTATTATGTTTGCACAGCAATTATAAAAGCAAGATGATTTTAGCAGGGTTTTTTTTTTAAAAAAAAGAAATAGTAAGCTTTCTCACTCTCTCCCCCACCCCTCTGACATCTTAAAAGGGAAAACTAAGTATAATTACACAGTTATAATACTTGTATTAAAATGTACCATGAGATGCAAGAATATTAGTCACAACAAGCACATATTCTATTGTCAAATGTAAGTCATATTACTCTTGTCAGAAGCGTGGGATCCTTTGATACAATGGCACCAGAAGGCTTAGACAGGAAATTCATAGCCCAATCCTATCTAACTTGGTTTACCAGATACAAATTGGGACAGAGTGCTTATACCTTTAACCCTGATATAGAAGAGGGAATTTTGGCAGCTGCAGCTTTTGAAACCCTTCTGTGATGAACTGCACCTGCCCAAATTCCCTCTACTATACGATGGCTAAATGTAATGGATGTTTCTATCGTTTCAAGTCTCCGTCTTACTAAGTCCTGCGACATAAAAGTGAAGAAGTATGGTTTACCAACAAATGTACAAGCTATAAAAGACTGGCTTGATGTTTCAGCCCAGATACACCACCTCCCAATTATCTTCAGCCATGGTTTAATGTTTGGTCCCTCTGCCCACAGGTTAAGATCATGGGACTTACGTCCAGAGACATCTCTGATCTCTGTTTGCTGACTATCATAAGATCTTTGAAGATTTTTGACTTCTACATGAAAGGACTCGGGGGGGGGGTATAAAGGGTTTTTCTTTTCTTGTTCTGACAATTCTTTAGCGATTTATGACCTGCTTATAGCTGTGAATACCCATGGTATCTTTGCTTCTAGCGATTGTGTTCACCTCAGGTTTAAGGTACAATGTTATGCACTCTGGTTTGGGTTGCCTGACCCTGTGTGTGTAATTGTGTTATCTAAACCTGATAATAAAATGTCAATAGTGGGGGTGGTGCGCAAATCACGTGCCACCCGATTTTGTCCCACCCCCGCACAAGGCACGGGGCAGAACTGGCCAGCTGATTGGCTGGCCAGGTTGGGCAATGGCCACAGACGCCCCATTGGGGCGTTGCCAGCTCATTCGAGCAGCAACTGCAGTCAGGAGAGGAGCGCCGTCGCTGCGCTCTGCTCCAAGCAGCCTGATATTGCTGGCTTGAGCATTCTGAGCTAATTTTAGCTCAGGGCACTGCAGCGAAGCGGTGTTTCTCTCCTCCACGATAGTGCGGAGTGATTGAGTGGCAGGATGCACAATTGTGAGGGGTGGAGATCAGTGCCTGGGGACCTCAGGAGCACCAGAGCAACGTTCGCCGAGGCAGCAGCCCCACAAGGGGCTCCGAACAGTGGGACAAACGTACCAGGGAGTAGCCTGGGGGCTTTGCTGTGCAGGCAGACATGCGGGCAGGAGGCTCCATTTTGTGGCGCAGCCATTTTAAGGGGACGCTCTCAATAAGGGGCTTGAAGCAGTGGCGAGCCTGATTCTGTGCGACCGGGGTGGTTGCAGGGGCGTTTGGCTTGGGGGGCTTCAGCTTGCAACAGATTTTTGTGGCAGGCGCTGGGCCTGTAGTAACAACAACCACCCCTGGTTACAGTGGGGTTGGCAGGAGTAACAGCCTTGGGAAGGGCTAGAATTCGCCCCTATCAGTTCCCTCTGGGGGTGTGGGCGCATTTTGACTCTTTGAGGGGTGGGTTACTGGCGAGGCCTGCCCCACTACCACCACCCCAAACACATACTTTGCCTTTTGTGACTAAGGTCAGTCAAAATGCCTAAGCACAATAAGAAGTCAGGGGGCCAGGCCCCCAAAAGGCCAGCCCCTGTCCCTGCCCCAAGCCACTCATCAGAGGATGAGGATGATTCTGTGGAACTTAAAGCCCTTTTGGCAAGGGTGGAGGTGCTGGAAAGAGAGAAGCGAATGTGGGAGGCAGGGCTGGGTGACGGGGGAGGCACCTCAGGGGCCTTGCCTTGACCCGCAAATTGACAAGGAAGGGCAGAGGTGAAAAACTCAAACAATTGTTATCTTCTAGGTTAACTGCACTTGAGAAAAGAGTGGATCATGTGGAATGTATTGATGTGGGCAAAGCCCAGGAGGCAGCTGCTGGTGATTCTCAACCTACGCCAGCAGCAGTTGGCTGCCTGATGTTGGGGGTACAGGCCCTGCCAGGTGAGACACAAAATGGAGACACTACACTAGTAGACAGCACCCAATGGGTGGGTGTTTGGGACAGCCGGGAAGGGGCAGCAGTGCCAGCGGCTGCGCTACAACAGTCAATGCAAGGTTGGCTGGGCTGGGGGTCTTTCTTAGGTGGCCAGTGGCCGTTTCAGGCCTTACAACAGCAGGGGACGGGAGCTTTGCCTGCAATGGGTCAACTCTTGGCACCACAGAACACAGGTGTGGCAGCAGCAACCGCACTTCCCTTCACTGGCGTCTCTCCTGTCTCTGGCTTACCATATGGTTGGTCTCCTTGCGGCCAGCTCCAGTTTGGGTTTTTTTTGCCAACGCAGCCAGGAATTGAGCACACGGGTGATAGACCCAGGATGGCTTATGGGGAGGCAGCTTTGCCGCTGGGCGGGCATTTAGCTTTAGCAGTTAAGGAGATTTGGAGGGGGGAGTTCGTTGATCTTATTAGCTTTTTGCATAGTGAGCCCGAACCAATTGCTAAACTGGGTGACCCTGTTCCTGACCCCCAATTAACAGGAAAAAGAAAAATCAACAAGAATTGGAAAAATTGGCTTATGGGCTATATTATTTACACAGCAGTGGTCATCCAGATGCAACCAGCGAAGGTGGGGCCTCTGCTTAAGTATTTAGACATTGTCTATAGGGCCTATAGGGAATATTCGGGGCCAGTTTGAATGGACTACGATGAACATTTTTGCCTATGAATGGCCCATGACCCCGCCCTACACTGGCGCATTTCCCAATGGGAATTGTGGGTCCAAATTGTGGTCCCTGCCAGAGCTACTGTGGGAGATAGCTCAGACAGTGGCCACCTTATAGCCCGCAATGCAGCCGGATGTATGGTGGCGTCAGTGGGGGCTGGGCAGTGGGTTTAACCCCCATGCCCATGCTATGAATTCAATTCAACAGGGAAGTGCAATAAAGCGGACTGTAACTTCACTCACACATGCAGCCAATGTGGAGGGAAGCACCCAGTCACCAATTGCCCGAAGTTGTCCTGGTTTAGAAAGAGATCTAAGCCTCAGGGTGGACCAGGAAATAAGGGCGGGCAACAGCCCCCCAGGGCTGGGAAGGGGTCCTACCCTGATAAAGATTTCAGTGTTAAGTAAGTTGTTGCTAGATTACCCGGACAGGGAGTCAGGAGAGTCACTTCAGTCAGGTTTTATGTTTGGGTTTATTCCGGCCCCCCCCTACCAAGGCTCCCACCCGGGCAAAAAAATTTGCCATTGTGGTGGGCACGGAAGAGGTGGTGCAACAAAAAATTGAGAAGGAGGTACAGGCGGGTCAAGTTATAAGCCCCTTTTCCACCTCACCAGTTCCCAATTTGCAGATTTCTCCTCTGGGGTGGTGCCTAAGAAGGCCCCAGGTGAGTTTAGGTTCATTCATCACTTGTCTTACCCTGAGGGCAGGTCTGTAAATGATGGGATTCCAATTGAGTTTTGTTTTGTTAAATATGCCTTGCTTGACCAGGCTGTATGCCTGTTCAGGTCATGTGGTCAAGGGGCAATGTTGGCAAAAGTGGACATTCAGTCCACTTTAGGTTGCTGCCGATTCACCTGGAAGACTTTTGCCTCTTAGGGTTTCAGTTTAGGGGCAGAGACTATGTCAACCGGGCTTTGCCTATGGGTTGCTCAGCATCTTGTTTTTTATTTGAGAAATTTAGCATGTTTTTGCAGTGGCGGTGGCCCATCGCACAGGCCGCGAGGGGGTCATGCATTATCTTGATGATTTTCTTTTTGTGGAGGGGCTGGCTCTGGGCACTGTGAGAGACTACTGTGCTGCTTCATTGCACTGTGCACAGAGCTCGGAGTGCCCCTCGCACACGAGAAAATGGAGGGCCCCGCCACCACTATCACATTTTTGGGAGTTGAGTTAGATACTGTTGAAGGTTGTAGTCGCCTCCTGCTTGATAAGTTGGAGAAATTGTGGGATATACTTAACAAGAGCCTAGGTGCCAAGAAGCTGTCCCTCAAGGAACTGCAGGTTCTGGTGGGCCACCTGAACTTCGCGTTCAGGGTGGTGGCCCCCCCGGAATGGCATTCCTTTGCAGGTTCTGTGAAGGGATGAAAAAATTGACACGTCCTCATCACCGAGTAAGGGTTACATTGGAGATGCAGGAAGACATTAGGATGTGGCAGCACTTCTGCCAGAATTTTAATGGGGTTTCCTTCTGTAGGGGGAAGAATTTGTTGGAAGCAGAATTACAGGTCCACTCAGATGGTCCACCACCGGCAGCCTCGGGTTTGGCCTGTATTTCAGAGACAGGTGGTGCGCGGCACCTTGGCCTGAGGCTTGGGCACAGGAGGGCGTCACGAGGGACATGAGTTATTCCTGTTAGTGGTGGTGGTACACCTTTGGGCAGACGAGTTTACAAACTCAACTGTCCGATTCTGGTGCAACAACCAGGCGGTAGTCAGGATGGTTAACAAACAAACATCAAAGTCACCATGTGTCATGTCTCTGGTGAGGTCCTTCGTGTTGCAATGCTGCTGGATCAACGTGCTGTTCGTGGCACAGCATGTGCCTGGCCTACAGAATAGTATAGCCGATGCCGTGCCTTGCTTCCAGGTGGACTGTTTTCGTCAGCTGGTCCCCAGTGCTTGACGGGACCCAGAGCCGATCCCACATTGGCTTTAGAGCCTTGGTTCTACAGGGCACAGGAGCTGATCTGGTCCACCCTGGCGCCAACCACATCTGTGAGTTATCAAACTAAAGTTAGATCTTTAGAGGCTTTTCGAGCAGGTTTGGCCTTGCCACAATCTTGGCCTATCCCACCCGCTCATCTTATGCAGTTTGTCCTCTACTTACATAGAGTGGGCATGGCGCCCAGGTCCTTTTCCGTTTACCTGGCCGCCTTGGCCTTCTGCACCAAGGTGGCAGGGTATGAGGACACAACTGGGGACTTTTGGGTTAGAAAAATGGTAGTGTTTCAAACGGAAATGCCCCCCTGTGGCTGACAAAAGGAAGCCTATTGCCCCTGGTTTTTTGAGACCTTTGCTCATCACCTTATAAGGTGATGATGTTTAAGGCAGTGAGTCTAATTATGTTCTTTGGTGCCTTTTGCCCAAGCAAAGTGCTTTGAGCCTCTGTGAGGATGCAACTGGCAGGTCCCTACAATTGAGGGATGTGGCCTTTGCTGAAGAGAGGTTAGTCATTACACTGAGATTTTCTAAGACCGATCAGCATGGGGCAGGTTGCTGTGTGTGCTTAGGTCAAGCACTGGACATTGCCATCTGCCCTGCGAGGTTTTTGCAGGTGTATCTTGCCAACAGACCAACAGCGCAGGGCCCCTTGTTTTGCCACGAGTATCTCTCCCCATTGACTTTGTACCAGTTCTGGATCATGTTCTACGGAGCAGTGGAGGTCCTGGGGCTCAATAGGTCAGATTACAGCCTACACTCATTTAGAATAGGGGCGGCATCTTTGGCTGTGATGGTGGGTCTTCCGGATAGGGAGATTCAGAGGATAGCGAGGTGGCGCTCCTGTGCTTTCAAGTATTACGTTCAGGACCCTGATACCCAGTAGGAGGGGGCGCGGGCCTGACTTCGAGGCTTGGGTCCCTATGCAATGGCACTCTGCGCATGCCCATATGGCGCTCCAACTTGTGGCATATGGCCAGTTAAGTGAGCAGATACACTGTGAAATTGTGACAGCCATGTTGGGCTGGTGGTTCTAGTTCTCATATTGTGTTTCTCTGTTACAGGTCACTACGCCTTGGTGGTTTGCATCCTCATTTTGGGACATTCCTTGGCGTTCTGGGCCAAGAAGAGGGCCGAAAGCAGTTTTTTTGGCTCCCACTTGGGGTTGAGCAGATTTGCCTCAACTCGTTGGGTGGCTAGTAGAGGCATGCTGTGGGGGCAGCTGATGCCAGCTTTTCTGAATTTTGTTGCTGAGCACGGTCCCCCCCCCCCATGTATGACTTATTCATTTAGGGGGAAACGACCTGGGATGCCGGTCGTCCATTTCCCTGAGGGTCCAGGCTGTTAAGGATATTAATTTTGTCATACGACAGTTTGGGGGGGACAGTGGTCCTATGATCCAACCTCCTCCCTCGCCGTGTATGGCGACATGCTAGGGATGTGAAGCGGATCAAATTGGCTAGGAAAAAATTGAATGCTTACATGGGGAGGGCCATGAGTAGAGTGAAGCACATGGGGAGGGCTACGTGGTGAAGCACCCTCAAATTCAGCATGACTGGCCAGCATTATTCCGGCCTGACAGGCTTCACCTGTTGGTTATTGGCATGGACATATTGTTAAGCAATTGGCAACTGGGTCTGTGGAGCATGGTCTCCGTATGGGGCAGGGGATGTCAAGCTCCAGGCTACCCCCCCCCTGTGTGGCAGAGGTAGTGTGGGTCTGTGAAAAATTTAGAGGTCGGTGTCCATTGTGTCATGGCAGGGCATGGGGGTGCCAGCTTGCACATGCTGGCTTACCCGGCTGGGTGGGCAGATTGGCAAACCCCATGCCTGGGATGTTCCATGCCAACCTGGTTCCACCCGGTGGCTGGCAACCCAGCCGCTTCAACCTTTCGGGGTGACTAAGAAGGGCGCCTTGGGTCTGTGACCAGAGGTACCTGGAGTCAGGTGGTACACCCATAGGGAAGGGGGAGGTAGACAGGCAGCTCCTTTCCCCCCAAATTGACCCGCACTGTTTAGTTGACCCTGTTGCTTTATTGTTGTAAATAGTTTAATAAAGTGGCCCTTTATACCATACAGTCCTAGTCTCTGTCTTTATTGCAGGGTGCGTGGATAATAGGCACTCTGTCCCCGTTTGTATCTGGTAACCCTATATCTAACCCACCTGCCAATGCAGCTGTGCCACCAGAGCACATGCTGCATCCTGAGTGGGGCACCGTCCTTCAGGTAAGGGAACATTTGTTCCCTTGCTCATAGGGTAAGCCTCCTCTGCCTGAATGGATCTGCCTGCACCAGTTGATTTTGCTGGCTGATTCAAGTCTGAGTGGATGTGGGAAGGTGGATTAAGGCTAGGAAGGAGAATAGGACATTGGCAGCACTGTGTCTTCCTTGGGGGTGGTGCAAGAGTAATAGGCTCAGAGTGCCAGATGCAGGGGAGTGGCAGTGAGTTGCAAGTACCTGGTTGCCATGCGTGCTCCCTGAGGCATCTGGTGGGCCACTGTGAGATATAGGAAGCTGCACTAGATGGTCCTTGGCCGATCCAGCAAGGCTTTTCCTATGTTCTTATGTCAATACTGCTCCCTCTCTGGCCTTGGCACACACCCTCCTCACCCTAGTCTCCACCCATCCCATCCCTGTTCTGCCTATCTCTGCTCCCCCATTCATTCCTCCCCATGCTGACAGCGCTGACCAGTACTGGAGCTTTTCCTGGGGCCACTGGCACACACCCATGGCAGTGGCACAGGTACACTGAATGGTGCTTTGCCTTTTGTAATACCCACCCACCCTTCTAAACCAAGCTGCACTGTCAGAATATTCCAGCCATGCAGTAAGCCCATAGGATTGGGCTCAAAGTGGCTTCCATGTTTTTCACCATTGTAGCTCTCACGTTTAAAGAAGTAAACCAAAGTTCAACCCAAAATGAAGCTTGCTCCTTCCAAAAAATCTACTTGAGGCAGATATCTCAAAAACCTTATGGTTGCAAATGCACAATTTTCTACAGAAAAGAGGAACTGAAGTAGGAAACGTTTTGTCTGTGACATAGCCCTGAGGTATCTTTAACAGACACATATTCCAAAGTCCTTAAGAGCAATATAGTTGTTGTGAAAGGTTTATATTATTACATACACCACTCACAAGAGTAGCACTGTTTTCAAGAATTCTGGAACATGTAGCTATTAAAAATACCTCCAGGCCACTTTAATGTCCCCAAAGACACCTGAATTTTTATCTGACAGAGCAATGCTGGCTAGTTTGGAGACAGTTCGTCAGCTGTTGACTTGATCGTCTGTGACTGCATTAAGTGAGATCTAGAAAAATTCAGCACTGTTATTAAACAAATGAGAAATTCCTCTAGCAGAAGCTGCTGTAGCATGAAGATTACATAATGGAGAATGCCCCAGGTCATACTGAATTTCCATTTTGTCTCATAAAAAAACACATCTCATCCCATATTGTGTGACTTACAGGCCTTGCTGGGCCTCTGTCATTGTTTAGAAATATTAAGACATTTTTTTTCAGCATGATGGTGTCCCAGATTTGCATCACAAAAAGCCATTGGTACATATATGTCTTGGCAAAGCAAGGCAGTGATTATTTTCTTGGCAGACATCAAGAAAAGGACACTGGGCCACAGCCTTCATGTGATTATGTCATATGAAAAGAGATCAGAGGGATCTTAGAATCACGGTGGCCAGATACAATGGAGGACAGAGTGTCTATACCAGTGGCTCTCAAACTTAACACAGGGACCCACTTTTTAGAATGACAATCTGTCTGGGACCGATCAAAAGTGATGTCATGGGCTGAAGCGCCATCATTGTGACAGCAGAGCCTGCTGCTTTCCTGAGAAGGCAGCAATAAGTTGGGTTAATTTCTTGGCCATTTTCTTATAGCAAAGTAAATCAGAAAGAAAAACAGCCTATTTACAACCTTGACACAAGCAAAACTACCACTCAGCCTTTCCCCTTTCCAGCAACCCATCTTCTCATATTTTCAATATGGCTGTATCATGACCCACCTGAAATTGGCTTGTAAACCACTGGTGGATTGTGACCCACAGTTTGGGAACCACTGGCCTATACAGTACCTTTAACAATTGTAGAGAAAAGGGAATTTGGGCAGGTGCAGCTCAACATGGAAGGATTTAGAAAACTTGTTATGTTTGCGGGGTGTAACTCCCCTCCCCTTAGGTAGCTGCCGCTGCCACCAGCCCAGGCTTCACACAACAAAAAGGAGTCCCTGGGCAAACTCCCTTTAAACAAGAAAACCAAATAGAAGAATTAAAACCCAGTTTTATTAACATACTGTACTTTAAAAGTTATAAAATTACAGAGCCTCTGTATTATAAAATCCAAATAGTAAAATACAAACTAGGAGGCTCTTGCCCACAAGACTTCTCCCTAAAACCCTCTAAAAGGCTCTAGTAAAACCCTCAGATTATAAATTTGCTAAAAGGAAACTCAAAAGGATAAACAACACCTACGGAGTTTTACCTCTGACTGACTAACTAGAACCAGCTAACAGTGCTCCTTATACTCCCAATACACGTGAGGTTAACCTTCCCGGCGAGCAGCAAAAGGGTTCTGTTCCCTGAGGCTTTTAACTTTAGCCCAATGACACTAATCGCCCTCACCTGAGCCATTTACACCTGAGTAGTCCTCTTCCCACCACTAATACAAAGCAAGGTCTACATGAAACCACAGTTTCATGACAAAACTGCACCTGCCCAAATTCCCTCTTCTATACAATGGTTAAAGGTAGGCACTCTGTCCTCTGTAGTATCTGATCGCCCTGATTCCAAGATTCACCCTGCTAATAATAGTTGTCAGTGGTTCTGGTTTTACTGTACCTTGTGCTAAAGAAAGCAATTAACTTTGCTGCTAATACAAAACATGCAGTTTTACTGGGTTATTTGTTTCGTTTTGTCAAACTAATTGTGACCATGCCCTTGTCAGGCTAAGATGTCAGATACCAAAAATTAAAAACGAAAGCAGTACATGCTCAGACTGCCTAAAACCCAGCTGATTCTGATATTCTTGAGGAACAAAGCAGCAGAAGGACCAGAGCAGATTGTAAGATTGCAAATCATTTTGCTTTGCTCTAAATGCACAAGCTCTCTGGTGGCACAAAGTTGTGAGGAGAATACAGCATGTGGGAAAATATATACTAACTAGGTAGTAAGGCTTTTCACATTTCCCAGCACCATATGGACCTCACAGGACTTTTGAAAAGCAATGAGCAGTTTAAGACACAACAAAAAGGGCACTTTTTTTTTTAGCAAAACCTAAAATAAATTAGGAAAAGACACATGGCAAGGAGTGTCTTGCATGCTCCCTGAGGTATCTGGTGGGCCATTGTGAGATACAGGAAGCTGAACTAGATGGGTCTTTGGCATGATCCGGGAGGGCTTATGTTCTTATGTTCACCATTGCCATCTTGTCATTGTGTCATGGTTCTGGGCTTCACCCTGGAATGGCAGTCCAAAATTGTTACAACATTGAACCTTTTTTTGAGATAGTTAAAATCCTCTCTCTGCTCTGCAAGCTTTTGTGGCCATACCTCCCCCCGCCCTTGTAGCCATTTGCTTTGTGAGCCAGTTTTATATGACCTCATTGTGGAATTGGTTCTGGACCCCCTTCTGAATGTACTTGGTGAATGTGGTCAAGGAAGATCCCCATCTTGGACTCAGTCCAGCACTTTGCATGTACCTTTTTTGAATTGCTAACAATACTGAGTCTTACCACCTGTGAAATAAATCAAGATTAGTGAATGTCCCAGATTGAATAATCTCTCCATTCCATGCATAGTTGTACATCTCAGTTATGTCCCCCTCAGGCACCTTTTTTTCTAGACTGAATAGCCCCAAATGCTGCAGCCTTTCCTCATAAGGGAGGTGCCCCAGCCCAGTAATAATTTTGGTCACTCACTTCTGCAACCTCTCTAGTTCCACTATACCTAGGGTTACCAGCTACAAACTGGATCAGAGTGCCTGTACCTTTAACCATAGTATAGAAGCAGGAATTTGGGCAGGTGCAGCTTTTGAAACCCTTCCATGATGAGCTGCACCTGCCCAAATTCCCTCTTCTATTCAATTTTTAAAGATATAGGCACTCTGTCCCAGTTTGTAGCTGGTAACCCTAACTATACCTTTTCTGAGATATGGCGAGCAGAACTGTATGCAGTACTCCAAGTGTAGCCTTACCATCGATTTTTACAATGGCATAATAATAGTAGCCATTTTATTTTCAACCCTCTTTTCAATTATCCCAAGCATGGAATTGGCCTTCTTCACCCCTGCCACAACTGGGTTGACACTTTCATCAGATTTTCCATTAGCACCCCAAGATCTCTCTTCTGATCTGTTGCAGATTGCAACCCATTAGCCTATATGTGCAGTTATATGTTTACTGAAATACAGACTTAAAATGTATTGGTGGGCAAATAAGTTGAAGAATCACAACTGGAAAGTAGAATTAAGTTTCTAGCTAAGAGGAGATCTCCAAAGAGAAGACTTTATAAACATAGTCAATAACTTGATACTGTACTCAGAAGGTTCTGTTTCCCTTAATTGTAACTGGCTTGCCAAGCAGCCCAAATCTGGTTACAAAGTTATGTGTTAAACCTCCAGCCCTTTTATTAAATCTGCTTCATTCTCACAATATAGTCTCATTTAAATAGTCTCATTTTCACTTTTGGAAATGTGATTCCAGTTCAGGAAACACACATGTAGCTCCAGGCATGCTAGCTGGAAAAAAATGTGGATTCAGCCATGTGTTGAAAAGAATGTTTGTGCCATCAATGCTACAGTTAGGTCTGCATGTCAACGTAATGATAAAAATGGCTCATCGTAATGGCATAGGTTCATAAAACATTTTAAGGTTAAGTAGCCACTGTACTGAAAAATGCTAGTGAATGTGCCAAGGAGATTTTTATTGTAAGAGAGCAGACATTAGATGGAACCATTTTTTGGCAGCCCAGCCACTAGTTTGACTACTATTGTAATAGGATGCTTTAGGGCTCATTTCTAACTACGCTGTGAGCCAACGCAAGCTGCTTGTGTCAGCCAGGACTCTTGCAAACATGCCATAAGGCACAGTTGCACCAGCCCAGGATGCACTGGGTCAGTGCAAGGACTTGTCAGACATGTCATGTAGCGGGTACGTGGGGGTACACGCGTACCCGTTCCTTTGATTCAGGTTGGCCCCGCCCATTCGCCGGCCCACTCGTCGACTCCGTCGGCGCTCCGCCCTGCCCCCTGCAACGGTTGAATTGCCTGCACGTTTGAGTTGCCTGCACGTTCTCAGAGCCAGGCAGGCAGGCAGTGGAGCGAGGGAGACCAACGGTGGCAGCAGCGTGAGCAGGTAGGCTGCCTGGGACTCCCTCCTGAGGAGGCACAGCGGTTCCTGGGGGGGGCAATCGGTAGCCCATGCGGTGGCCCCGGAGAAGGCCCGGGACTCCCAGGCCTTCTCCGGGGCTGCCGCGTGGCCTACCGAGGAGGCGCAGCGGTTCCTGGGGGCGGTTCCTGGGTTCCGGCTATGACCTTACTTCCGGTGGGCTGGCCCCGACACAAGTGCCAATCAAAAGTGAGTACCTGTTGCTAAATCATTTAGATGCCATTACTGGGATTTGTGCTGACCCAGCAGAGCTTCAGACAGCAGCAGGTAAGCTGTTCCCATGCTGGCCAAACTTGGCCAACACAGGGGCATTTCAGGGCAGAGAGAAAGTGGGAGGGGCAGGAGGGAGGACAGAGGGAGGGTGGCCCTGTGGGCAGGTAGAGGGAGGAGTCAGGGCCGCATCCCCAAGCCATGCAGGGCTTCTCTGGGCCGCTTGGACTTGCGCCTAAATAGCAGGCACAAGTC
>JAJKFI010000146.1:1086226-1100209 GCA_029204185.1 Lerista edwardsae | reverse complement strand
AGAGAGAGAGAGAGAGAGAGAGAGAGAGAGAGAGAGAGAGAGAGAGAGAGAGTGTTCTATATTTAATAATACAGACCATAAGGATGTAAAACTATGAGCATTGATCAAAACAATGTCTTTTTTTCCTTGACTCATTTTTTTTAAAAAAAATTCAATATTTATACATTTAAAAAATAGTATTAGTAGAAGTGAGACATGCAGGTCCAATGTATGATGGTGTGCCTCTGCTGATGTAACATCAGAGAAAGAGCGGCAAGTCCAGACGTATTTGGCTTGGATGTCCCCCCTGCTGTGAACCAATTAGGTGGCCTTAGGCAGGCCACTCTCTCTCACACCCTCTGCTGTAAAGTGGGGATAATCCTATTTCCTTACTTTTCAGGGTTGTCTGAAGAATTCCATGTGAAAAACTCAGAGAGCACTGTACAAACGTTAAGCATTTTACCTATTTCTATTTCTCAGTTATAGACCCCACAGAGCTCAATAGAGCTATTGAGCTCACTGTGGCTTTTTGAGCCTTTGTGACTCAACAGGACTCTGGTTGTAGCCGCTGCAGCCTTAGGAACACAGCAGGCCACCATCAGTAACACATTTATTGATTTACAGCCCAACCTTATACTCACTGTTCGATATTGGTCCTTTTCTTCTTTCAGTAAAGCAGTCAGCACAAGTTTGCGAAAGGTGGTCCGTCGGTGTGCCACTTGAAGCATAAGAAGAGCCAAAGGCCCCTCTAGTCCAGCTTCCTGTATCTCACAGCGGCCCACCAGATACCTCAGGGAGCACACAAGACAACAAGTGGCATCCTGTTGCCATTCCCCGCACCTGGCATTCTGAAGTAGCCCACTTCTAACATAAGGAGGTTGCACCACCCATCTTGGCCTATAGCTCACGATGGACTTTTCCTCCAGAAATCTGTCCAATCCCCTTTTAAAGGCACATAGGACAGATGCCACCACCACCTCATGTGGCAAGGAATTCCACAAATTAATTACTTACTGGGTAAAAAAGCTATTACAGATTCAAGTAGATCCCCTCTGCACCACGGAGGCTTACCTCTGGGCAAAGGAATGATTGTTCCCTTACTTGGAGGAGACCTCTGCAACTATCTCCCACCACAGGATGCAATGGTTGCCATTTTGGCGCTGCTGCATCAACAGGGGACAGAAAGGATATGATTGGGCTGTTCAGACTAGCACTTCCATGTTGTCTTGATAAGAGAGATGGAACTAGGTGGAGAAAGGATTACCACATTATCCCTAAGTTAGAGCCTCTTTGCCTTTAGCAAAGATAAACTCAGCTGGAAAATCTCCTCCCAGCATAGAGATCTGGGGATGGATACAGAATGTTACTATATTTATAGCAATATTAAATCAAATTCTTAGAGGTTTTCGAAGGCACATTGAGTACATCAGTACAAACAAAAATGAATTAATGAAAAAAGTGCGGGGGGTTTTCTGAACACACAAATGAGGTTAGAGTTAATTAAAATTACTCTTAGATGCATAAGGACACAGAGCGTGCTCTAGCCTTCCATGATAATAAATAGCATATTAACAGGATTAACTGAACATTGTAATTACCAAGCATTTTCTGCCCTAGTGATTAAAGGAAAAAATGTCCCAGAGTTCTAGATTTAATGAACTTTAAATAGAACAGACTCAACATGATAAACATATGGAGCCAATCAATGCTTTTGCATCATGGCCTAGGACACTAAAGGATGCATCTCTCCCCACCCCCAGTCTGCCCCCATATTTCAGAAAATTCAAAGCTCAAAAAGACAGCGCTGGGAAAAGGATTATTATTTAGAATGGAACATCTTCCCGTAGTTTTTCAGGATGGAGGACATTATCTATTTCTAATATTGTGCTCTTCTACATAATATGTAGTTCTTCATTCTAAAGTGGGGAGAAAAGGCATAAACAAGATTAACAAATAAGTAATACTAATCTTGCACATGGACCATCACTCAGTGGTAGAACACATGCTTTGAATGAGGAGAGTCTCAGCTTCAATTCCTGGTATCTCCATGTGAAAATAATCACATACTGTACAGTAGGGCTTGGATAATAAGCACTGCCAGAGACCCTGGAGAGCTGCTTATGACACTGGACTACAAGGACCAATGGTTGGATTTAGTGGAAGGGAGATTCAGGAAAGGGAATAGTGTGATCTTGGAGGCCATTCCTCTCTCAGGGCGCAATCCTAAACTGGAGTTAAGTCGGCATAAACTAAACCAGCAAAGTTTGGCCAGCACAAGGGCCACCGTAAAGTATGTTTGGACCACTCTCAGAGTCAGAGAGGCCAGCACACAGACATGAGCCATCCTCCCTGACTCCAAGAGAAGTCCAAACATGCTTCATGGTGGCCCTTATGCTGGCCAAACTTTGCTGGTTTAGTTTATGCCGACCTAACTCCAGTTTAGGATTGCGCTCTGAGTGTCACTGGAGCACTGAGGTAGGAGGCTCTGTCAATAGCGCTGTAGGGTGTGCATGCCCTTATGTGCATATACAAGTGTCAGGAGGAAGCCCAGGATAAGGCTTGGTCCAAGGGTCCCCCAGATCTTCACCATACACCACACTTTACCATATACCTGGGATAAGACCAAGATCACTGCCACCTAACAAAGTTCTGGTAGGTCCCTGAAGTGGCTCTTTCAGCCCTAAACTCCATGGACTACGTTCCTTGCATCACCCCTCTGTGGGAGAAGGCCAAGTGTCCAACAACATGTCCCTGTGAACAGTTAGCAGATCATGATGTTTTTCAAGAGAACACTTGGACTCCTCAGGAAGTGCCACAGAATGATGGAGGAGGGTTGTCAGCTCTGACTAGATATTCCTGGAGTTTTGCTTTTCCAAGGGACATTCTTGGAGGCCCTAGAGGAAAAGGTTCCTTTCAGTGGTCACCCTGAGATCGATGCAGACTCCTGGAGACTCCAGGCCAGTCTTAGATGATTGGCTACCCAGGGAAGGAGTGGGGTCAAGAATACTAATCACAGCAGAAGCATAGCAGGAACAGCAGAACAAGAGGTCCCTGATTTGACCTGTAGAAGAGCACTGATCTTCCTTTCCTTGATACAGCTAAGCTTGTCCTATGTCTGGTTTGCTTCCGGTTTGAAACCAACTCTTACTTGGTGGTTCCTGGTCTTCATTTCTGATTTAAAACTGAATGTGGAATTGGTTGCCAAGGAAACTGTGGTTTTTAAAAAACACACATACAAGACAGCCTGGTGCAGTGTTCTGATTGGTGCCTGTTTGTCTGTGTAGGTTTTTGACTCTGAAGTATTCACATTTCATACAATTTTGAGATCAAAATCTGAATTTCAGTTTTTTGACATATTTCAATAAATTGCTATAGTATTAGACAGTCCTGGATAAATAATTGTTTTCAGTGTAACACGTGGGTTCTAAAAACAACTTTAATTTAAAAGAGAAATCATTCTTAGTGCCTCATGTTAGTGGCTAAATAAAAAGCTGCAGGATTTCTTTGTAACAGTGATGGCAGTTCATTCAATCAAAAAAGCCAGTTTGGATTATTTTGCAGTGTGGATTCCCAGTCGTGACTCTGAATGAGAGACCCTGACAACCAGACTCTAGAAGCTGAAGCTGCCTATTTGTAGAGCCAACTCCCCATGATATAGATATCATGAGCCTTTTGTGCCCAAGGTGTCCAATCAACCCATCAGATGATCCAGGGCACCCTCCTTGTGCTCTAAAATCTTGCACCTGGTCCTGTTCTTTACACTAAGCAAATTGTCAGCCCAATCCTATGCACGTCTACTTGGAATTAAGTCTCATTATAGTCAATGGGACTTATTCCCAGGTAAGTGTGGATAGGATTGCAGCCTGTTTCTTCTGAGAGGAGCCATGTTCCTGCTCACCACCACTAGCTCCCTTGGCCTGTTTCTATTCCACGCTCTACAATGGGCTCACCAGGTTTTGACTCACTACCCATCTTCTAATCATGCCACACATCTAGCTAGTGATCACAACTGGTGGTCTGTATGTTGCTTCCCTTGTGGCCCTGATCATGTTTACTGCCTTATCTGCTTGCTAACCCCTGAGAGTCATATAAAACATATAAAACCACTCCAAGGGAGTGTTCATGTGAGTTACTGACATTAATTTTGAAAGAGAGCATTTGAGTAATAATTGGCTTGGAACTATTATTTGTATATACAGTAGTTCCTACCATACTGTAATTTAAACCAAAATTTAAAAAAAATCTGTGAGAGTGAATTTAGAACATGTATGCATATAAGGAGGTAGAACAGATATATTTTGCCAGTGGGGGGAGAGATGCTCCAGTATCGTTTGAACTGCCTGGAGTCACTGGCTCCGCTGCCTTTTCACAGCCCTAAGGTGAGTGTTTTGTGCAGCCTTGGGATTGAGGAAGGGCAGGGAATGAGAGGAGTCCATTCCACTTTATTCCATGAAGACACAGGCGTAGGAAGCATCCATAGCATTGGCTGATTATCCCAGTTGGGGTCTCACATCACCCACCCTTCCAGGGTAATGTTACATTCTCTTTAACGTTGGACTCCCTACAGTTCAGTCCTTGTTCTTTGCCTTTAAAATTCTTGAATGTTAACATTCTGTTCTATGCCTAGTCTCACCCTTCAACGAACACTCTCATAATTATCTACACTTATTTCATTTAATTCTAGTATTGATATTTCACATGCCAATTCAGTGCAAGATGAATAAAAATGCTTAAATTTTAGAATGAGATTGCCTGAGATTGAGGCAGGGACAGTGGCGCCGACTTCCTTTTAACACCGGGGGTGCCCTTGGCCACGCCCCTGATGTTGACGTGGCCACGCCTCCTTACATTGACCACATCCCCTGATGTGGCTACGCCCTGGCGATCATGCACCCCAGCCTTGGGAAGGGGTCTGCCGGCTCGACAGCCGTCTCTCCCGAGATTGGGACGCACAATCATGGCAGCAATCACACGCCCCGGCCTTGGGAGCTGGTCTGCCAGACAGACAGCCACCTCTCCCGAAGCCGAGACGTGCGATGGCCGCAGTGATTGCACGTCACGGCCTCAAACATGGTTGCTCGGGCCACTGTTTGGCATGGGTGCTGGCAGCCGGGGGGGGGCTGCTGTGCCCCATGGGAAAAAACCGTGGTGGCTGAAAAACCCGCAGACCCCCCTAGTTGGCACCCATGGGCAGGGATCTTTCCTTGCATAGCTGACTACTTTTTCCTGTGTTATTGAAACCAGTGGTGGTGATCCACAGGTCCATCTGATCTTCAGAGAAGCCACCTGTTTGAAGGGCTCTTCAGCTATTGATTTGCTCCATAGTGGGAGATGACATGATGAAGGTCATCTGGATAAGCAGTTACTTTTCCAAGCCATTGTGTGCCTGGGAATGACAGAGGAGCCTTTCTGGTAAGATGTTATGTGTGCTGTGAAATTGTTAAAGGACCCCTGGGCTAAACTTTTTATTATTATTTAGAAGCACAATTATTTCGGAAATGTGAAAAGAACCTGCAATTATGCAGCAATTTCAACTGCTGCCTAATCACATTATACATGGTAGCTTGCTCCACTTATATAAGGGCTTCAGCTGAGATGTACTGCTCAGTTGTTCCTCATGGGGGAGGGCTGGAGTGGCTTATACAATTAGTCCTACCAGACCGTGATATGAATGCAGTATTCGCCACCTGGAAGGCACTAAGTTCTAGGGATAAAGGTAATATTGAGAAAGGAGGAGTCTCCCCAGAAATCTGAGAATTGGATTCAATGAATGGGCCAAACTAGATTTGTTGTAGTATCATCAGCACCCAACTGCCCTACTATCTCTTTGCTGAGGATAAACATTGTAGAGGAGGGGCTGGACCCTCAGTGCTCCCCGACTCCAATCAGATTTGGGAAATGCAGATCTTTCATCATGTTAGGAGAGGGTGTCAGAAAACTGGAAATTCATTATTATGTGCGGTTAATGTAAGGCCCATGTTTTATTCAAATTATGATGTTTTATATGCTATACCAGTGTTTCTCAAACTGTAGGTTGGGACCACTAGATGGGGCAAAAGTCAATTTCAAATGAGTTCAAATAATACCTACCACAGCCATCATTGAAAATATGGGAAGATGGGACACTGGATAGGGAGGGCTGTGTGATTATTTTGCTTATGTCCATGTTGTGAATAGACTTTTTTCCCCATTCACTTTGCTATTTGAAAATGGCTGAGAAATTATTCCAACTTATTGCTGCATTCTCAGGAAAGCAGCAGGCTCTGGCATCACAACGATGGCACTTTTGACCATGATATTACTTCCGGTGGATCCTAGACAGACTATCATTCTAAAAAGTGGGTCCTGGTGTTAAAATGTTTGAGAATCACTGTGCTATACCATAATGTTTTAGACCACTAGTTTTTCTCTGTATAGATCCATATTGTCTCTGGGTAACTGGAGGAGATATCTCTGCTTAAGGGAGCAATTCTAGCCTGTAGTTAGGCCAGCAAAGTTTGGCTGGCACAAGTATGTAAAGTATGTTTGGACCACTCTCAGAGTCAGAGAGGCCAGCACACAGATGTGCGCCATCCACCCTGACTCCGTGGTCCAAATGAGCTTTTGGTCCAAAGCGTTTGGTCCAAACCAAACTTTTCTGGCCTAACTATGCCAGCCTAACTCCAGGTTAGGATTGCACCCTAAGTGGAAGGTTGAACTGTGCTGTCTCAGAAATCACTTGACTTTCTGATAATAGAAGCTAATCTACTGGAAGCAGGAAATATTGCCATGTTAAGATAGTGGGTGAGGCTTTTTCATAAATATGGAACAGGTAGCTTTTGAATTATGGTGTTGGAGAAGGCTCTTAAAAGTCCCCTGGACTGCAAGGAGATCCAATCGGTCAATCCTCCAGGAAGTCAAGCCTGATTGCTCCCTGGAAGGACAAATCCTGAAGCTGAAGCTCAAATACTTTGGCCACCACATGAGAAGAGATGACTCTTTAGAAAAGACCCTCATGCTGGGAAAGATGGAAGGCAAAAGTAGAAGGGGCGGCAGAGGATGAGATGGTTAGATAGTGTCACCGAAGCGATGGACATGAAATTGGGTGAACTCCGGAAGCTAGTGGAGGACAGGGAGGCCTGGCGTGCTGTGGTCCATGGGGTTGCGAAGAGTTGGACACGACTTAGCGACTGAATAACAACAACATTAAAAACTTTAGATCTCTTTGTTTTAAGGGTATATCTCCCTCATGGCTGATCAGTGTGTTAGATGTGGGTGACTCTGTACCAAAGAGATTGTTCTTAAGTAACAGAAGAAGTGAATCTCAACCTGCAAGCCGTTTGTCTCTTAATTCCTCTGAACTTTGTGCTCAGAGAAGAGGCAATTAAATTCTAACAGGGGTCAGATATGTTCTGTTGCATCTGTAATCTAATGCTGTTTTTCAGATGACCATGGTGAAGAGGTTGGAATCGCTCAGAAGACAGAACAAGGTCAAAAGGGGGAGCAAAATGAGATGCACTGGGAGGGGTCAAAAGGTGTCACTTTCCTTCTTTTGAGCGTGGGAAGCCCTTTGCAATGAGACAAGTGTACGCTGTGGAGAGAAGGTTTAATGATGTGATACTGCTACCTATGGATGGTTTTGAGCCAGCACAAACAATAATGACCTAAAAACTGACTCAAACTGATAAGTGAACGCATTAAAGCCACTCATGTTGATGATTAAATAGCAACAGCTGTGTAGGCAATAGCACAACTAAATAGTCACATAACATGAATGTTGCAATCTGCTATAATCCGAGGAATATTGCATAAATCAAGAAAACATTGTATGAACTATTCATAACAAGTGGTTGTGTTCTCTGCCGCTACCACCTCTTGCAGAGTCTAGTGGGTTTTTTTCTCTTAAAGAGGTAGAAGCAGACAAATCTGCTTTGTCACTTCTTGCTCCACTGCCTCCCCCCAACCACAGCCCCCTTGCTGCTGCTGCCCCCAAACCCACAGTCTTACCACAACCCCCTGAAGGTGATGAGCGGTTGTGTTCACCGCTGCCGCCTCTTTCAAGAAAAACTAACTAGACTCTTTGCAAGTGGCGGCAGTGGTGAACACAGTTGCTCGTCACCTCTTGCTTCAGGGGGTTGCAAGACAGAGGGCAAGACTTGGGGGCAGCAGCACGGAAGCTGGGCCTGAGGGAGGTGGCAGAGCAAGAGGCAATGAGCAGCACCATCGCCTCTGCCACCCAGGAGGGGGGCTGGGGGAGGCAGCAGAGTGTGTGGGTGGAGAGCTGCTGGAGGGAGAAGGCAGCTTTCCTCCCTTTTCACATTAAAAAAGACCCGGTCACGATGGCACAACTTTAAGTCACTTCTGGGGCATCATTTTGAGTTTGGCACTGGGCTACACAATGATTAGCTATGCCCCTGTACATTACATGACTTCATGATTGGTCACTATTACTCACCTTGAGGCTCAACATAGAGATTCTTTAAAGTGCATCAGAGGAGAGAGATGAACTTCTGACCAATATGCATGGCGGGGGTGGGGGTGGATTTCAGTGGACTCCTGGGAGAGTTTGTTACAGCCACTGCTACCAAGCAGGTACTTCAATTCCATTCAGTTTATGACTCAGCAAGAACGAAAAGCCACCAAGTCCTTTAGCGTCAGGGGAGGAGGTGCCTTTTGTTACATTGTTCTTAAACCCCAAAAATGAACACTCCTACACTCCTACACTCCTGCTTGAATCTTGGAGGTTTATCCCTTGGGATCTCTGGCTGCTATGTTTGCATCTTTCTCTTTCTGCTTCTTGCGAGTTTTTCTTTCTAGTTGTATCTGGCAGGCAGGCAAGCAGGCAAGCATGGAGTCTGCCTGCCTGCAATGGACTCTGCCATACTCAACTGCAAAGCTCAAACGCCATGCCAATCTGTTTCTGAACCAAAAGATGAGTGAGCTATGACAGACAACAGAAGAGGCGGCCATCTTGCACTTGAAGAAGTTGTAACTAGAAAGCTCAAGTTAGGCTTGCAGTGCATGGGCCAATCCATACACATCAAACACTCACTTAATTTTATTTTTAAAGTAATGTGGCAACTGTGGCGGCGGCAAAATGGCCTATGCATTTTTTAAATCATAGCTAAATATACTGCATGAGGGTTTTTTGGGTGGGGCAGTGTATTCAAATTTGGGTCTCTGTGGTTCTTGTGTTTGCAGTACACAGCCAAAGCAAGTGGAAGAGAGATCTTGAAAACCACTTACCTCAGCACTGAAAGAATGTTACATGCATCAGAGTGCTTGGTTTTCCCACAGAGCATAATTTTGGAAAGCTGGTTTTGTTTTTTGTTTTTTGTTTTGCCTTTCCTCGAATTTAAAGTATTTTACTTTTATGTCATGAATGTATACTAATGAAATATCCCCCATTGCAATGGGAAGGTGGTTGTGGAGACACAGGGCCTCTATACTATGAGGAGCCTACAAAGGGGGGGGGTGCAAATGTGTCCATGCAGGCTGTTTGGGCTCCACTGTTGTAAGGCCTGAGGAAATGGTTAATGCGCATGGCAGCATGTGGGGGGGGGGATGGCCACCTGGTATGATTCCATTTGTTCCTCTGATGCACTGGTGTCCCCAATGGTCCTAATATCTGAGGGGGGCTCCAGTGAATGACAGAAGCTGTGGAACTAACTTATATTGCCAGTTCCATTTATCACCAGAATCATTTATAGGCTTATTTTTACTGTGTAAACCGCTTTGTGAACTACTCCTGAACTATTATGTGAAAAGCAGTTTAAAAATATCATCATCATCATTTTCTTGAGAAGAATATTAAAGGATTGGTGTGATCTTCTAAAGGTTGGAAGCAAATAAACAGACTCAATTCTTACATCTCTGGGAAAGTACAGTAAACTTTAGTTATTGCTTTTGTTTTATGCCAAGAATCTCATTTCTCCTTAGTATCTGAACTTGTGTATATATATAAAATATCCCCAAAATGAATTTTCATAGGAACTACATATTGTAGTCATTTCTCTGCAGGTTAGTTATATAGCAGGTAAATGAGTTTTAAATGGGAAAAGCCCTAGTGAGAGACATACCTAATTGTTTTCAATGGAAAACAAATCTTGATGAGAGCTTAAATCAATTTGCTGAAGCATGCTTTCAATAATGCTGTGGCAAGCAGTGCTTTAATCAGTACACGATTCCACCAATGTCAGATAATTGCTGTTAATCTTTTTCTAACGGAAAAGAATTGGAGGGCGTGCTTTTATCGGTGAACGTAGCTGGTGGGTGAACTCCTTCTGTTCTTTATCTCGATACCCCTGTGTAGATTGACAGAAGGCTTCTAAAGCGGAAATGCTGTTTAAGAATCGACCCATGAAACTCTCCTTTACTCTGAATCATGGCTAGGGAAGCCTATTATCATTCACATTACTTTGTGGAAACGTCTGAGTCTGTATTTTGTATTGTGGAGAGCTGGGTAGTGGGGATGCCTTCTTGTTAGCATCAGTTTTTATTTGCCATCCTTGAAATTCAGGCCCCTCCAGACACTTTCAGGAGAGGGGGTGGATGTCCGTATGTGGGTATGCGATCCAAAACAGTTTCGTCTCTGGCCCATGTGCCACTCAGGGCCGGCAGCACAGATAGCCGCCCCCTCTGATTCGCCTAGAGCCTCCAGAGCAGTGATGTCATTCAGGGGGAACAGACCAGAACGGGCGTTCCGGATCCTAACGGGCTCCGTGGCTGGTTCCGGGTTCCCGACAAGTGCCAATCAAAAGTGAGTTCCTGTTCCTAAATCATTTGAATGACACCACTGCTCCAGAGCCTCACACAATGTACATGGGCCCTCTGAAAGCATTTGGAGGCCTTCGGAGGGCCTTTAAACATGACTTTCAGTTTTCGTCAAAAACCCAAAAATACTGTTTAATGGCCCTCTGGAGGCTGCAGAACACCCTTGGAGGGCCCAAGGATGCCAATGACAGCCTGCCTGACCCCTGGGAGGGCTACAGGGAGCGGGTGGTGGTAGCTCACGGTGGTGGCTTCACAGCGGGTGCCACCCCCACTGGCCTGCCACTCAGGGGCATTCCACCCCCCAAGGAGAATGGCAGGAACACCACTGATCCAAAACAAGTGGGAGAGGAGTCAGGAGCAACAAACAAAATTTGGGGTCTAGAAGGAGGTGCGTAATCAAAGTTGGGTAGAGGTCAACACTGAAGGAAGCAAATGGGAAAAGGGAGCAGGAACTAGGGAGGTCCACACATTAGAGACAAGTTGCTCAGGAAGTAAAAAGCCCAATCTGGTTCACTGGCTACAGGGCAACTCCAAAACCATTCCTTTCCAACCACCTCCCAAACCTGGACTTGCAGGTAGACTTCCTACCTACCAGCCAATTGTTCAAAATGCTGTAAAAATGCCATCACCTAGCTAAACAGTTAACATCCAGTATCACTGATCCAAGGGTGTAGCGTGCCTTGCCCGCGCCCAGGGCAAGGCACACGTTGCGCCCACGCCGTGACATCATGACACCTTGCGTCATGACGTCAGTGACAGGCGGGGCTTCCATGCATGTCCCTCAGCTTCAATTGAAGCCGGGGGAGACGCATGGATGCTCTCCCAGCCGGGGACTCCCCCAGAGCACAGAGAGCTCGCGGCAGAGCGGCCTGCGCAGAAAGGGCGCGCGCCGACTCGGAGCCGCTCTGGCATGATCTCTCTGTGCTCTGGGCGACTCGAGCGGCTCGGAGCGCGGCAGGG
Source organism: Lerista edwardsae (assembly GCA_029204185.1). Lineage (NCBI taxonomy): Eukaryota > Metazoa > Chordata > Lepidosauria > Squamata > Scincidae > Lerista > Lerista edwardsae. Next base: position 1,088,518 of record JAJKFI010000146.1, on the reverse strand, counting down.
GGGGGCGCAGGGGGCATGCCATTGGCGCCCCCGCCTTATGGCACCCCTGGGCTAGTGCCCTATGCTGCCATACCCTCCTTCTGCCTCTGCACTGATCATAGATTGAGAACTACAGGCATGCCCTGGGATCCATTGGGGTTCCGTTCCGGACCCACTTGTGGATACTTGAAACCGTGGATACTGGGAATGACTTTTTAAAGACAGGGGAACATCAGTGGTTTTGCTGCAACAAGGTAAAAAAACTAAATTTGTTTAATGTTCCCCTATCTTTTTAATAGGAGTCCCAGTATCCATGGGATCCATGGGATAATTGAAACCATGCATACTGAATCAGGAGATACCAGAGCACACCTGTAAACAAAAGCTGATCAGCTCTTCAATGCTAATAGCATTTCTTTTTGGACCCTTCTCCAACCTTTTAACCACAATGATGATCATTGCTGCAATAATTCCTGCCTCATTTCATGTATAAAATACCTAGCTGAGTAGTTGAGATCTTAAAAAATCTTGAAATAAATTGCATGTACTATTTTTTTTTAAGGGACGTGGTGGTGCTGCAGGTTAAACCGCTGCTGCTGAGCTTGCTGACCAGAAGGTTGGCAGATTGAGACTATGTGACAGAGTGACCTCCCGTTGCTTGTCCCAGCTCCTGCCAGCAGTTCGAAAGCACATAAAAATGCAAGTAGATAAATAGGTACCACTTCAGTGGGAAGGTTACGGCATTCCGTGTGCCTTGGCGTATAGTCATGCTGGCCACATGACCACAGAAACTTGTCCTCAGACAAACACTGGCTCTTCGACTTAGAAACGGAGATGAGCACTGCCCCCTACAGTCGGTCATGTGGAGAAACCTTAACCTTACTATTTTTTAACTACAATATTATTAACTATGTTTTTAACAACAATACTATTTGGAAAGCATAGGAATGCAAAACCTTTCCAGAAAGCTCTCTTTGGCAGGAAGGTAGGCTAATAATACGCTAATAAAAGCGTAATGAACTTTTTTTTATGTCTTTGCTGTTAAGTAGAAAGTGTTGCAAAAAAAATTGTGCTCATTGATTTCATACAGTGCAAGATTGTATTTTCTATTTTAAAAGTCAGCTTTGAAAAATCCTTTTACTTAGCCAATATATTATCAATGATCTGAGTATACAGAGAAATCCATGAAAATTGGAAGATCTAGTTATAACCACCTGCTGCCTGTTAAAGACCACAGAGCTGTGTGGCTAATTTTGAATCCATTCAGCCTTTTATGAATGTGTCTCTGGTAATATGTCTCCTGCCATGTGTAGGAGCACAGTAGCTAATAATAATCTAATGGAAACCCAATTTGGGTTGAATAATGACAGATTTTATCAGTAGTCCCGATACTGACATTTAAGATACCATTTGCAATACAGAAAAAGTGGAGCTAAAAGTGTGTACCTGCAATCAGCGGAACAGTATGTGTCAGTAACTAAGTATAAGAATTAGAATTAGAGTAATGAGATATCTTGTAAGTAGCACAGAAAATATCCTAGGTCACACAATTCATTATAATTGCAATCTGCTTTCTAAATTACTGCACTTATTTTCTGTTGGAATAGATAAAGAATTTAGACAGATTTCATGTGCTCCCATCAGAATTATGCTAAATTATTGCAATGAGATTTTTTTGGTGAATTTCCCCCCCCCCAAAAAAATTTCTTGATTAAAATAGCAAATTGTGGCATTATGTGTTTTCATCCAAATTTTTATTGCAAATTGTACAAACAGTGCAATAAATAAGGGTGAATGGCCCTACAAAGGCAAGCAATTACTGGCACGCACACACCCCAACCTGAAATAACCTGCCCCAAAATTCCCGAGCTGCACTCTGGTTGCTGCTTAGAGTGTCAAGAAACTGCTGCTTACTACTTCTGCATTTCATTAAAGTCGCCCCAGCGTGCACTGTGAACTATGAATATGTGTGTTCGTGCAAGTTTAAGCAAGCTTCCTCCTGTTTCTGCCACTCCTCCTCCTGATCCCTTACTGAAAACTATTTGTGGATTCCTCAAAACTTCGTCAAAAATAATCGAAAGTGGTGTTATTTTTGTGAAATTGATCTAAATTTGTGTCACTCTGTCAAAAATAAGCAAAAGCGGTGTTATTTTGCATTTTGACTTAAATTTTGTTTTATGTAGTGTTTTCAGTAGAAATTCTCATTTAATTATTTAGTGTTCTGTGTTGATCACTGAAATACATCCTAGCAATACATCCAGACTATTTCCTTCCTTCCTTCCTTCCTTCCTTCCTTCCTTCCTTCCTTCCTTC
>JAJKFI010000146.1:1072842-1086216 GCA_029204185.1 Lerista edwardsae | reverse complement strand
TCCTTCCTTCCTTCCTTCCTTCCTTCCTTCCTTCCTTCCTTCCTTCCTTCGGTGATGATACTTTTAACATGTTATACAGTGGGTTCATTTTTATTTTTTACAGATTCCAAACACAGAGCTAGAGGACCTCAAAGATGCAACCAGAAGGCACTTCCAGTTGCATCTGGAGGTCAGGGAAGGCCCAACCTGCAGGTTTGATTATCTGTGCGGGTTCCAGAAGCAGATCCCCAGTGGATGCCAGCAAACAGACGTCCGCCATCCTCGCTGACTCCCAGAGTGGTTTAAACATGCTTTACAGTGGCCCTTGTGCCGGCCAAACTTTGCCGGCCTAACTGTGCCAGCCTAACTCCAAGTTAGGATTGTGCTCTCAGTTGCAGTAGATTGGTTAAAAGAGTTCCAATAAAAAGCACAGTAGCTCTACCAAGCCCGAAGCTTGCTCACTCTCTTATAAAGTGCGAAGACTTTGCATGCATTTACTTCAATGCACTGTGTTAATAAATATTAATAAACAGCTTGGGCATGCTTGATAAAGATAACACTCTCTCTTGGTTTAAACAGACCAGTCAAATTATTATGAAAATGGGGCTGTGTCTGTCTCCGTCAAAGGCAGCTGCTTGAGCAGAATTCTGATGGAAGGCCTTTCATCTTGACTTCTCGTATTTGACCAGCTGCAAGGAGGAGAACGGGTGGGCGGGAGACTGCAGACACATTCTGAGCCACATAATTGCTCTAACACTGCAACGGAGTCAGTCTGCAGTGGGAGGTGGATGGGGAAAGGGCTGCAGCGCATACAGATGAAGGGAAAACTAGAGTGAAGCCTTGCAGCAGGGAATCTGCATCCAGAAGCGCAAGGCTCTATTGTATCTTCACGATAGTAATTGTGTAGTAATCTCACTGAAGAAGCTATGTCGTAAAGGCAAGGAAGAGGAAACTATCAAAAAAAAATAGCACCCCAAAGGCAGCATCTTTCGCATGCATGCATGGGCGAAATAAATCTTGCAGCAGAAGGGAAGCAAACCCCTGTTAGTTGTTGAAACAAGGATACAGCAGCTATGAAAGACTTGCTTCCTTTTTTGTTGCGGTCCACTAACATCAGGATGGACACATTAGGTGACTTCACAGGGGCGTATTCATGCCACAGACATGCCAGCAACAGGAGGCTTGCATGCATGAAACAGATGCTGCAGATGGAAGACGGCAGAGAGCGTTCTCCTGTCAACTGCTGTGCCTTCAAACATAATGCTGGTTAATGGAGGCAGATGCCTACATTCACCTGTATCCAGATGTGCTTTTGGAAATCACATGGGGGGGGAATCAAAAACCTTTGGACAAATGGCTCATGGCACACCTCAGTGGAACCTGGTATTTAGTGAGACTAGGGTACAGGTGCAACATAGTAAGGCTTATTGTGGGGATAGAGTAAAAGGGTAAATCCAGAATAAAGGTAAAGGTTTCCCCACGACCGAATGGTCTAGTCGTGACCAACTGTAGGGGGCGGTGCTCATCTCCGTTTCAAAGCCTGTAGAGCCGACATTTTGTCCGAGGACAAGCTTCCGTGGTCATGTGGCCGGCATGACTCTACGCCGTAGCGCACGGAACGCCGTTACTGTCCCACCGAAGTGGTCCCAAGCCCACTACTTAGTATTTATCTACTAAGTAGATAAATATATCTACTTGCATTTTTTAGGTGCTTTCGAACTGCTAGGTTGGCAGGAGCTGGGACAAGCAACGGGAGCTCACTCCATAGCACAGTCTTGAACTCCCAACCTTGTGGTCGGAAAGCCCAGCAACAGCGGATTAACCCATTGCGCCACCATGTCCCTGCTATGAGATCCAGAATACATTGCAATAATATTTCTAGCCAGCGTACAGGTAAACCTTAACAGCCCAATCCTATGCATATTTACTCAGAAGTAAGTCCCATTATTGTCAATGTGGCTTACTCCCAGGTAAGTGTGAATGGGATTGCAGCCTAAGTAATACTAGTAATGGTAGTAGCGGCAGTAACTAGCGATGTCAGGGGAAAGCTTAATTTTCTAAAGTTGGACGGACAGTGGCTATGCAAAAAACAGGAGGGAAAACATGATGTAGCAAGTAGGAAATTTATGCAGAGGGGCCAAGGAGGTTGGAAAAGGAATTGGGAGATACTTACTGGGGCAAAGGAGAGCAGGGAGGGAAAGACAAATGTTGTCCGGCCAAAGCCAGACAGTGGTAGGGGACAGAATTCACCATACCCTGGAATGGTAACTATAGGCAAGGAATGGGCCCCAACACAAACCATTAAGCACTGCTCTCTCTCTCTCTCTCTCTCTCTCTCTCTCTCTCTCTCTCTCTCTCTCTCTCTCTCTCTGTGTGGGTGGGTGGGTGGGTGGGTGGGTGGGATGCTCTCTCACCATAATTTAATGGACCAGTGCAGAAGCTTGCTGAGGTGGCTTCTTCCTAAATGCAGACATCTCCCCTACTTGTTGTGAAGAAAAGGACTGTGGAACAGAAGGCCTGCCTAAATTTTGAGAGGCTGCAAAGACAGTTGAGGGATTCTGCCAGAAATGAAGTCTGGGGCTTAGGCTTATCCAGCTGTGAGATGAGCTGAAAATGTTTCCTCAGAGGGTGAGCTGGGGGAGGAAGTAAGATGGCGGGGATGTCCCTGTTAGGATTTTCGAAGAGTGTCCTCCCTTCTGGCAGAGATAAGGACGCCGCGGAATCAGCTTAGCAAGGTCCTCAAAGCGAATAATATCCAGACAGCCAGGAACAGCAGCCTTGAAACTTTTAATTAGTTGTTTCAGCTCTACAGACATCAAAAAAAGGAACTCCAAACTTAATCCACTCATCAACCCACACCATGTGCTTAAAGGCAACTACTTAAATAGTAGTTCTGCAGCCAACCAGGGTGCTTTGTTTAGCATAATTGCCTGATTGACTTCAGCTGCGTGATGGTTCAGCTTTTCTCTTGTTCATTCTGTAAGGTCCCAGAATCCTCCAATGCAAACTTATGGCTTAGATGCACACAGCTACACAAACCATAACACCCCTCTATTTGCCATTGAGGATTCTGTCACTAGCAACATTATTTTGTTACATTATATTTCACATTATATCACGTTTTGTTCTTTTGTTACACAACCTTTTACACATAACAAATATTTTTTTTTTCAGCATTATTCAACACACACATTCGTCTCTGTGTCTGTTGCCAGACCCAATAAGCGCACGCCTTCCGTAAATTTTGGCGTTGTCAGGGGTTTTGTTAATACATCTGCCACATTTTCCTCGGAAGGACAATAGTTCAGTTTTATCAGTCCCTCTTGCACAGCTGTTCTGACATTTTGGTAGCGAATGTCAACATGCTTGCTTCTTGTATGCACTTTGTCAGATAACGCTAGCTGTATGCATGCCATATTGTCCTCGTATATTGGGAATGCATCTGTGTTCTTTATATTTAGGTCTAAGAAAAATTGTTTGTACCATACTAGGTCTACACAGAGGCAGGACAATGCAGCAAACTCTGCCTCACACGTAGACACTGCTAAGTAGGATTGTTTCTTTGTTCTCCAATCAACCAGAACACCTGCTAGTTTAATCGCTATGCCTGATGTTGATTTTCTGTCTGGTGAACCGGCCCAATCGCTGTCTACAAAGCATTGCAGGCATGGGGGACCATCAGGCATAATAGTAAGACACATGTTTTGTGTACCTTTAAGGTATCTCACTATTCTTTTGAGATCCAGCCAATTCCTTTGACTAGGCTTACTGGCACATCTACTAAGCATATTCACAGCATTGGAAATATCAGGACGTGTCCATAGTGCGATATGTTGGAGACTACCCAACAAAGACTTATAACATTGTGCATCACATGGTTTGTCTGGTTCTTGTCCCTCCACTACTTGGTTACCCATAACCATGGGGGTCTTTACTGGTTTACTCTCTGCCATTCCCCATTTTTGTAGTACTTGTGAAAGTTTCTGGGATTGGCTTAGCAAGAAACCTTTGTTAGGAATTGTTTTCACTTCTATTCCCAAATAGTTTTGTACTTGTCCTAAGTCTCTTATTACAAAAGCTTTTTCCAACATTCTTGCAGTGGCTTTCAATTGCTTCAGGTCAAGACAGGTGATCAAAATATCATCTACATAGGAAACAATGATGATCTGGTTATTTCCTGATCCCTTAGCATATACACACGGTTCAGCCTTAGAAGGCTCAAAACCCATATCCTTTAATGTCTTATCCAGACATAAATGCCACTGTCTAGAAGCCTGTTTCAACCCATAAATCGATTTATGTAATTTGTACACCAGGGGTTGTGACTCTATTCTTACAAAACCTGGTGCTTGTTCCATGTAAAGGGTCTCAGACAATTGCCCATGCAGAAATGCAGTCTGCACATCGAAATGATATATCTTCCAATTATAGCATGCTGCTAATGTAAGCACTACCCGAATGGCTCTTGCAGCTACAGTTGGTGAAAATGTTTCTTCATAATCAGTGTATTTTTCCTGGGTGAAACCTTTAGCAACTAAACGTGCTCTATACACTGGTTCTTTGTTATTCTCTTGGGGTTTCTTTCTAAATACCCATCTACATCCTATTACATTCTGTCCTGAAGGACGTGAACACAAACTAAATACTCCTAGTTTCTTCATCGCTGCCATTTCTTGCTCCATGGCCACAAACCATTTATTTTGTTCCTGTGCTGGCAAATCTAGTACATCCTCATAAGTCTGAGGTTCTGCTTGCACATTATATGCTATTGCCTCACCTACTGTGAACCTTTGAGGTGGTACCCCTCTAGTGCTTCGTTCAGGTAGCACTCTCCTTTGGGAGATGCTATGTTCACTAGGAATCTCTATCTCTTGTTTTACTGCATCTGGCAGTCTACTTGGAACTTGTGGGGTTAATTCTATGTGCTCTTTCACCTCTTTTCTTTCTGACTCTGCAGCTGGGGGCTGCCTATGCTGATCTAGCAACACCTGTCTGTTCTCTTGGGAAGTTTCTCCAAGATCAGGCAAATATACCTCTGTTTGATTCTTGGGCCACATTTCATGCTCACAAAACCTAGCAGAACGTGATATAACAATACTCCTCTTGTCTTGCGACAAGAAGCGATATCCTTTCGTGAAACTCTCATATCCAACAAATGTTAATTTCTGAGCACGAGGAGCTCCTTTCCTCCGGGTCTGTCTGGGGATATGAACCCAGGCCCGGCTTCCAAAGACCCTCAAATAAGAGAGGTCTGGTTGTTTGCCATAGAGGAGATGATATGGAATATCATCAATTGCCGTGCTATAGACTCTGTTGGAAAGGAATGTGGCAGTCAAAATAGCCTCACCCCAGTACATGTGATTGAGTCCCGACTGAGCCAGGAGAGTTCGCATGATGTTTTGCACCCAACCCCCTCTTCTTTCTGCAACCCCATTTTCAGCAGGGGAAAAAGGGTTGGTGCGTCTATGTATAATCCCCTTTTGCTCTAGCCAGTTCTTCAATACATTCCCCATAAATTCACCCCCTCTATCGGTTTGGAGCTGCACAACCTTTTGGTTGAATCTTCTCTCAACCATACTGACCCAGTTCTTAAATTTTTGAAACACTTCTGACTTTTCCTTAAGCAAAAAACAAAATGCAAATCTTGTATAGTCGTCTGTAATCAGGAATACATATTTGGCCCCACCAAATGTTGCCCTTAAAGGTCCGATTAAATCGGCATGTACCAGTTGGAACGCTCTGTCAGACCTCCTAGTACTTTTCTGACTTACAGGTGCTTTGTTAGTCTTTGTCTGTCTGCACGAGTCACATTCCTCATACATGTTGCATTTCTGAAGTTGAATACCACGTGCTAATGCTACTGTTTTATGCACATATTTCATATTGACATGTGCCAATCTCCTATGCCAGATATGTTCACAATTCATATGGGTTCTTGGGCCAGTGTAGTGGGCTTGGGCAGTACCTGCCTCTGTTTTCTTACCCAAAACAAAGAGGTTGTCCCTCATCACACACCTAGTGTAATTTCCCTCCTTCTCTATGAGACATTTGGCATTGCTGAATGACACTGTGAAGCCTGCTTGAATTAAGCAAGCAACACTGAGTAAATTTTGCCTGAGTGAGGGCACACACAGTACATCATGCAACATCGTTCCTAACTCTGGCACAAAGACATCCCCTTGTCCTACCACAACAACATGCCCACCATCAGCCAGACTCACGTTTGCCCTTTTGGCAGGCTGTAATTCACCAAAAGCAACAGGATTATTACAAATATGTTGATTCGAGCCACTATCCACAAGCCATGAATCATCAAAAGTGTTCTGAGCCAACACCACAGCCACTTGATATCGTCCTTGTTCTTCTTCCTTCTTCCCACGTCCCTTGGGCTTCCTGGCTCTACAATTACGCTGCAAATGAGTTGTACTCCCACATCGGTAACATTTTCTTACTGCGTTGACTTGTGCAGAGTCTTCTCTGTTGTTGTCTGTTGTCCTTGACGCAGACCGGGAACTCATGCCTTTATCTCTCACGGCTGCATTCTCTAACCGTTTCTCTTGCTCCTCCAGCAGCCTCCCAGAAAGATAGGAAAGAGTTAATGTATCCTCTGGCACAGTTTCAAGAGTTAAAGCAAACAAGTCCCAACTGCTATCGAGGGAGCCCAGCAAAGTTAGAGCCTTTTGGAATTCAGGAATTTTCACTCCTTTGTCATCCAGGTCTTTGAAGATTTGATGCATTGTCCGGAGGTGTTTGTGTAAATTGCCTCCTGGCTGTAAACGTGTCCGATACAGCTTTTGTGAAAGCCGTATTTTAGAAGCCACAGAATGACGTACATACACATCTCGCAGGGCATTCCAGCATTCCCTTGCTGTAGTCAAACCTCTAACGTGAACCAGCAAGGCATCACTCATGCTGAGAACGATATGTGCCCGTGCCCGAATGTCCAACCGCTTATTTTCCCCTGTAAGATCAGCAGGGGGGTCCTCTATAAAGTTCCATAGGGACTCTCGTTGCAGCAGCAACTCCATCTTCAGAGACCATGCTGCATAATTAGAATCAGTCAGTTTACAGACCGGATACGGTGTGGTTGATATGCCTTGTTGCATTGCACCAGGAGCCTCCATTAATGCCATCTCCGGCTGTTCCTCTGCCTCTGAGCTCGACATTCTGCACAGTGCTCAGCACGCCCGAAGAGACCTTGCAGCAGCCAGCAGCTGGACCCACATAACCTGTTAGGATTTTCGAAGAGTGTCCTCCCTTCTGGCAGAGATAAGGACGCCGCGGAATCAGCTTAGCAAGGTCCTCAAAGCGAATAATATCCAGACAGCCAGGAACAGCAGCCTTGAAACTTTTAATTAGTTGTTTCAGCTCTACAGACATCAAAAAAAAGGAACTCCAAACTTAATCCACTCATCAACCCACACCATGTGCTTAAAGGCAACTACTTAAATAGTAGTTCTGCAGCCAACCAGGGTGCTTTGTTTAGCATAATTGCCTGATTGACTTCAGCTGCGTGATGGTTCAGCTTTTCTCTTGTTCATTCTGTAAGGTCCCAGAATCCTCCAATGCAAACTTATGGCTTAGATGCACACAGCTACACAAACCATAACAGTCCCGTACCCTGCCCTTGTGTAGCACTTCCCCTGGATTGTCAGGGTGGCTACCACCAGCCTCTTCTCATAGGCTAGCAGAGACTGGAGAGGTCTTATTTCCTCTTCTTCCAGTATCCGTCTCCCCTTCCTCCTAGAAGCATCAGCATCAGGGCTGGATATTGGGGGAAGAGGAAGTAAGTGGAGCATGGGGCAGGGGGGGTTGGCGGCGGAGGGAAGAGAGGTGTTGGCGATGACAGCTTGTCCAGTGGTGTCATTCAAATGATTTAGGAACAGGAACTCACTTTTGATTGGCACTTGTTGGGAACCCAGAACCAGCCACGGAGCCCGTTAGGATCCGGAACGCCCGTCCTGGTCCGTTCCCCCTGAATGACATCACTGAGCTTGTCCCTTCCTCCGACATCCAGTGCCACTTCTAAGTGGTTGTCAGAGTGCTGGGAGCACGCTGGAAGCAGCAGCGGTGGTGCTGGCTGTTGGAGAAGAATTCTCATCTTCCTTGCGCGCTCTCTGAGTACACAAGAAAAGGATGGGGCTGCCAGACAGGTGGGTGTGCACCCCAGTGAGTGCATCAACAACAGTGCTTGCTTGGGGGGGCACAGTGGGTGTGAGGCAGCAGGGCTTCCTAAAGCACCCAGCCTCCTGCATCGTCTGCATTCGTGACCATCTGTCCCTGCAGTTGCCGACAAACCATTCTGCTTGCAGGCTGAACCACAGCCTGCTCCCCTGCTGCAGTGCAGACTGAGCATCAGCTGCAGATTACAGCAGGAAGGCAGGTGGAGAAAAGAAACTTCGATATTCATTCAAGTGTGCATCTCACCAAGACCAGGAGGCAGATTACCAGAGCAGAGGAAAACCTCCTCACAGCTTGTGACTAGCCAAGCTGAATGATGCTCCCCAGCCTATTTCCTGTTTTTGTACCTAAAAAAATAATAACCGGGGGGGGGGGGAGAAACTGTCTGTTAAATCCTGGCAAGCTGCACTAAATGGCTGGTGGGTGCATCTGGCCTGTTAAGTCACAAGCTGTGCAGGCACACAAGCTTTTGCCTGAGGCTGCTGATCAAGAATTGAAAGAGCTCAGCGTACATCCTCTTGTAATCCTTACAACAACCCTGAAAGGTAGGTTGGAATTATCGTCTCTGTACTACAGATGGGAGGCTGAGAAGTCATGGAGTGGGCTTATGGCGGGTTGACCAAGACTAGGGTTATCCGATACAATCTGAGACAGAGTGCCTGCAACCTTTTAACCACTGTGTATAGAAGAGAGAATTTTGGCAGGTGCAGCTTGAAATGGAAGGGTTTAAAAAGGCTACACCTCCCCCAAATTTCCTCTTCCATACAATGGTCCCAGTTTGTATCTTGTAACCCTAACCAAGACCACTGCCATTATACTACAGCAGCTTTTAAAAGATAACACAAAATATGCCCTTTGATTCTTTTGGACCCCACCACATTTTAGAGCTACCTTAGAAAGACCAGAATAGTTGTGTCACCTACTATCAGTGTCCTCGGTCAGAAAAATACCACTAATTTCTTGAAATATAGCAGAGTGGTTTTTCCCAGAATAGTAGTGTTGACTTTTACGGCCACCTAAAGATGTTAGAAATCACGTGTCTGCAAGAAACTTGGATAGCAAACACAGTTCTGTAGAAAACATTAGCAGCTGTTGCTTGCCTCAGGGATGGGCAGAGAGAAGCTGCCCCTGCCAAAATTCCCCCTTTTGAAAGGCCCAGAAGCCTTATAGCATAGGCCAGTGCTTGTCTACCCAATATTTTCAGTTGGGACTTCCAGGTGTGTATAGGATTCCAGTCATATAACCATTTAACACCCCAATCCTATGCATGCCCTCAGAAGTAAGTCCCATTATAATCAATAGTCTTAGGTAAGTGTGGATAGGATTGCAGTCTAGGGCTCATTGCTCCCATCAGCAAACAGCTTTGGACTGATTTCAAGGAGGCTTTTTCTCCTTGGTTTGTCTGATCTTCTCCACAGCTAGCACTCCTGTTGATTAGGCCCTTGTTCTACCAGGTGCAAACCATTAATGTCTTGACATGAACAGAGAATTACCTAGTATTATTCACTTTTACCATACTGTGTCAAAGAAGTGGTTGCAACAGATAAGAGACAGATGCAAGGCAAGCTTCATCCTTTTTGATCCCTTCCATTTTTTTGACCAACAACCCAATCCTACCTAACAAGGGTTACCAGATACAATCTGGGATAGAGTGCCTATACCTTCAACTACTGTATAGAAGAGAGAATTTTGGTAGGTGCAGCTTTTGAAACTCTTCAGTGATGAGCTGCACATGGCCAAATTCCCTTTATTACAGTGGTTAAAGGTATAGGCACTCTGTCCCAGTTTGTATCCGGTAACCCTAATCCAGTGATATCATTCAGGGGGAACGGACCAGAACGGGTGTTCCGGATCCTAACGGGCTCCGTGGCTGGTTCCGGGTTCCCGACAAGTGCCAATCAAAAGTGAGTTCCTGTTCCTAAATCATTTGAATGACACCACTGCCCTAATCCCCCTATGCCAACGTAGCTACACCAATGGGGTATGCACTACCTCCTGTGTGGGGGGAGAGGTTGGGTCCCAGAGGCCTTCTGGAGGTAAGGGGATATTTGTTCCCTTTCTCCAGGGCAAGACTCCACTACCCTGATGGGTTTAATTGGTTCTGCACAAGCTCCTTTTTTGACTCATGTCTAGGGGGTGTGTTTTGGGGGTGATATTTTTTTCCCAAAATTTCTTTATTAAAATAGCACATTGCGGTGTTAAGTGTTTTTATTCTACATTCTCAAAGTTCTTATTTTTATTAATTTTAAATGCTTTAAAAATGTACTAGATATATGATGCAGGTTATAAGGTGTCAGCAGATGCAGCCACAGTATTATGTCTAATTGGAAAAGTATTTTAATTTCTGGAAAATACCTTAAGCACCAAAATACAGTGTTTTGTGTTTTTATTCAGATACTTTAACCACCAAAAGGCAGTTGTTAACACCCAAAAAGTAGTTTTCTACAACAACAACAAAAACCCACAAACCCCTACTTATGTCCAAGTAGGCCCAGCTTGGTGGATTGATGCCAAGAAAGGGGCTAGGATATTGGTGGTACAAATGTCTCACTACTTCTTGCCCCCTTGCTGTCCCAGTCTCCTCCCCCTTTCTCCTTGCCAGTTTTCCCACCCCCTGCCACGTGGCTGCCATACTTGCTGACTTACTGGTGCTGGGGTTCATTGGTGGGCTGCAGATGCGTGGATCTGGACTCTTGTTTATGGCGGCAGTGAAGCTATGCTGTATGGCATGTTTTTGCAATGCATCCTGAGCTATCTTGTGATGGATCAGGAGAGAGACCTTGGGGGGGGTGTGTGTGTGTGGACAGCTCAATGAAAATGTTGACCCAGTGTGCGACGGCGGTGAAGAAGGCCAATTCCATGCTTGGGATAATTTTTAACAGGTTGAGAATAAAACTGCCAAATAATTATGCCATTGGAATAGTCAATGATGAGGCCACATTTGGAGTATTGGGTCCAGTTCTGGTTGCCACATCTCAGAAACAACATAGTGGAACTCAAAAAGGTAAAGAAGAATGTGACCAAATGTATTAGTGAGCTGGGACATCTCCCTTATGAGAAAAGGCTACAGCATTTGGGGCTCTTCAGTCTAGAAAGAAGATGCCTGAGGGGGGAACATGACAGACATAAAATTATGCATTGGGTGGATAGAATGAAGTTGTTTTCCCTCTCACACAATACCAAAACCAAGGGATATCCACTAAAATTGACTAGAGGGAGAGTAAGGACAGACAAAAGGAAATATTTCTTTACTCAATGAGTAATTAATCTGTGAAACTTCTTGCCCCAGGTCAGGGTGTTGGGATGGCACCTGGCCTAGGTGTCTTTAAAAGGGGATTGAACAGATTTATGGAGGAAAAGTCCATAAATCCATGGGTTACAAGCCATGATGGGTATATGCAACATCCTAGTTTTAGAAGTAGGCTACCTCGAAATGTCGGATATAAGGAAGTGGCAACAGGATATAGATCTTGTCTTGAGTGCTCCCTGAAGCACCTGGTGGGCCACTGTGAGATACAGGAAGCTGGACTAGATGGGCCTTTGGCCTGATCCAGTGGAGCTCTTCTTATGTTCTTAAAGCACACAGCAGGCCATTAGGATTGGGTCCTAATTCTGCAAACTGGAGCAGGTCCAAGCCATATGGCTCTGTTTCTGTGTGGCCTAGGTCTGGTCAGATACTGTAGTTGTGATATTCTTGATGATCTTGCTCGAAACACAGAGCTTTGTTCTAAACGTGTTCCAATAAACTGAACTTCTTGCTTGATTGCTTTAACTGTCTGTCTGTCCCATCCTGTCCCGCCCCGTGTTCCCAGAAAAATGTTACACAGGGACATCTCATGAAAATAAGGGAGAGAAAGTGCAATATACTCTCCTGTTCTCAGTTTCAGGAACAAATGAGCTGCTTGGTCTCTTCCAGATGAATTGCCAGAAAGTAGAGGCTGGCTGGGACCGCATTCGCTATGCTTTTCCCTGTAGAAACCGATGAATCTTTCCGGCTCAAGGTTTGGATTAACGGAAAGAGCACCATTTGAGCTCACAGCTGCTTGCCCTGCATATTACTGGGGCAATGTAGCAGCTTTCAGATTCCTGCCGTGCCGTTAAATCCACAGTGTGCTTTGAAAGAGAGTGAAAGAAAGAAACCTGCAAATGTATTTGCAAACCGACTGAAAGTATGAAAATGTCACAGTGTGAAGATGCCTAATGTTTGGTTGCAGTTATTGTCATAATTATCTAAGTAATACTGTTGGTTTTCCTGAACTGACTTGAAAAGGGAGAAGAATTTGACTGCAATTCACCTTTGGGGGGTTGTCATTGTTGGGTTAACAAGATTGTGGTGAAGCAAATGGACTGCAGATTGGGCTCTGCATTCATTTGCATGCATTATGTGCTCAGCTATATATGAAAATAGCACAACCTGTTTTAGGGGCTACATTGCAAGGACAATATATATTGAATATATATTGATTTTGTGAAATCCCTTTAGGGATGCATTAGGCAATGGAGGCCAGAGTCATGGGTTGTTCAGCATTGTTGTTTCAGCATTTTTTGACTATCAATAGTATTTATATACCGCTTTTCAACACAAAGTTCACAAAGTGGTTTACAGGCAAATAGTAATAACAAAGTTAAATGGCTCCCTGTCCCCAAAGGGCTCACAATATAAAAAAAATGCCGAACACCACCGGCAACAACCACTAGAAAAGACCCTGTGCTGGGGTGAAGAGGGACAATTACTCTCCCCATGCTAAATATAAGAGCACCGCTTGAAAAAGTGCTTCTTGCCCAGTTAGCAGGGGACTATCAAAAGAGAACCTTTCATTCTGTTTTTTGCTTGACTAATCTGTAGAGTGGTCAAAGAGATGGAAAAGAAGACATTAAAGAGCAAAAGAAACCTGGAATGTCCACAGCTTCACTCACATGTATTGGACTTTGGATAAGGTTAGAGAGGAAGCTAGAAGCTGTTTGAATCGAGACATTCAAGTGAGAAGGACTGTTCGCAAGACTCGGCTGAAATGGAAGCATCCTTGGCATGCAGAGACTCATATGAAGGACTAGGAATTGTGCTGCCAGCTGAAGAAACGGATATGTCCATTCCATCAAGCTCTGCTGACAAATTTGTAAATAGTGGGTATGACAAAGACACTATGAAGTCTCCAGGGTGTGCTCGCTCTCTCTCTCTCTCTCTCTCTCTCTCTCTCTCTCTCTCTCTCTCTC
>JAJKFI010000146.1:1044187-1072832 GCA_029204185.1 Lerista edwardsae | reverse complement strand
CTCTCTCTCTCTCTCTCTCTCTCTCTCTCTCTCTCTCTCTCTCTCTCTCTCTCTCTCATCCAGTCTTGTTGCTCCCTTGGATGTCTTAGTGATTAAGTAATTGGTGGGCACCTACTAGGAATGCTGTATGGGGAAGAAAATGATTTATGAGCCACTCATTCAATAAGATGAAACTTCAAATAAAACATCAGTTATACAATACTGTACTGACATTTTTTTGCAATGGGTTATTTGGAATGGTTGTAAGGACAAAGTCAAAATACAGCAGAATACAGGAGCGCTGTTCACTCATTTCTTCTGTTAATGACCATACCTGGTCAATAAGGTTTGTAGCTAATCTTTTTGGGAACAACCTCTAAATTGACTTGTCAGTGAACGTGACCATGTCCAAGATCTAATTACACGATGAGTTGAATTTCAAGGGGCCATCGTTGCCATTATTCAAGAGAATGTCAGCCATTAACGTCAAAATATCAAGTTTAATGCATGGGTTCCTAAATATTTCCAAATCAATTAATCCCTTTCCTTTTCCAGAGCTTGAGAAGTTAATAGGTTTTCTCCACTGACTTCATTACTGGTGTTCATTTCAATTTGTCACTTTTAAAGCCTTTGTCAGTTCCAATATCGCTATCACAGAAGGTCTTTCTCCAGGTAATGTAGATGTAGAATTGATTAGGAACCAATGTGGTGTTTTTTTTAATCTTGAAGCAGAGATTTTTGGATAACCCCAAGATATAGGCCTATGCAGGTAATAGTGAAGTACCATCATTCAGACAGCATTAGTTGAATTTATTTACTTTTCCTTTCTTTGGATTTATTTACTTTCCCCTTGCCCAGAGGTCTCCAAACTTTTTGGCAGGAGGGCTGCATTGTAAATCTGTCAACATGTCAAGGGACAGAACAAAATGAATAAATTAACGTTTTAAATAAATAAATTAGAGATGGGACATAGATGAATGAATAAATTTCACTTTGATCTTTATGCACTCAGCTTATAATACAGAACACATAATGACTTTGATACAGACCAGTCCAAAAGCATTTTTAAACTCAGAACCAACTGGGGCGTGTGTGAGTGAGAAAGAGAAAGTGTGTGTGTAAACAACAAGTGTCTTTGTAAACATCAGAGGAACCAGTTCAAAAGCACTTTTAGAGAGCATCCTAACCAACTTCCTTGCACCGACACAGCAGTGCCAACAGGGTATATGCTGCATTCTGCAGTGTGGTCACGGAAGCCTCCTCAAGGTTAGGGAATGTTTGCCTTTCCTCGGAGCTTCATTGCCCTTACTCTGGTGCTGGAAAGTTGCTTAGGATTGCGTCCTTTCAGAATGGAGCAACAGAGGGATGGGGAGGAAGGGAATCCCTGTGTGAGGCCTGGGAGGCAAGCTCAGAACGCAGTCAAGGAGCTGCCTACTCAATTTCCCACCGTCCGCCCCCAAGTTTGAAGACAACTGAAATAAATCAAGCTCACAGTCCATAGCTCACAGTCCTCATCCCCATGAGGAAGCATAAATAAAAATATGTCTTTGAGGGGCAGCATGGATCTTTAAAATGCAGCACCCTAATAGATTGCCAAGAATAGAGAGGCGTGGGGAAGGAAAAATGAGTGCAGTACAGCACTGTTGTGGTGCTACTGTAGTAAGAAGGTGAATACAACCACTCCTGCACATGCAGCCCCACACCTTCTTCTTCCAAGCAAGCTGCTTCTCCAGAAGCCCCTTTTAAATCCATGTGGTGCTCCCGAGAGCTCTGCAGGTCTGTGCAAGCTCAGGAAGTCTCAAGGGCAGGGGGGAGGCTTTGCTGGCAAGATTGGGACTGCAGATGGCTGCAAGCTGCAATGGGTCGGGGGGGGCGTACCTTGGGGATCCATGCTCTAGACCAAAAGGTAGCTGTCAAAAAGGTTTCCTTCAGTGGCCTGGGAAAGTTTACTGCCAGCTCCACTTAGCTCGTCCTGCTTCTCAGTAACGAGCAAACATTCGGAAGCTTCCCGTCGGCCCTGCTCCCTCCAAGGATGCAGATGTGAAGCTCTGCCAGTTCCTTAACTTTGTGGGTTCTTTTGAGCAAACCCCTTACCATTCCTCTAAGACACACACACACATTTTTACAATAAGATATTTTACTTACCTCTTTTAAGGAGACAGCATGCATGGGTTACAAGACAAATAATCTTTCTCAGCTACGCTTACATCAGCATCCAAGGTCAGTTGTTAACATTCCTCGACCATTCCTAGTCCAAGATTTAGCACTTCCACTTGGTTCATGCCGTCATGTCTTTTGATTCTCTGCTCCTTTTTTATAAGTAGCTTATCCCCTTTCACATCCAATCCAAGTCTTCCACCATACCAGCAGATCCCAACTATATCCCTCTTCACAGGTGTCATTTATCTACCTGCATTACTTTCTCATCTTACAAAGGACACCCAAGCATCAAAACCAACCTCCACACCTGCCTCACTCTATTTAACTCCCTCTTCTCCACTACCTCCATGACAGTAGCTGTTACAGGCATGAAAAGAATAGTAGAAGGTTTTGCTAAGGGGAAATCGTTCCAGACATTACAGCAGCATTTTTTAAAACAGGTGTCTTTTCACAGCACACTGATCTCTATGGTCTTCTGTACAGTCTTCACCTCTTGTGATGTCACTTCTGGCTTCCGGAGACTGTTCCGGTTTCTGCAGCTCTGTTTCTAGGGCAGCTGTCTGTAGTATCTGCCCATCTTCCTCTGCTGGCTTCAGTAGAGGAAGAGGGGTAGACAGTTCTTTACTGCAGACAGTTGTCCAAGAAACAGAGCTGCAGAACCCAGTTTATTCAGCGATTTTCAATTTTATGCTCCAAACTCCTACGGCATACCTGTGAACCTTTCATGACACACCAGTTGAAAATTGCTGCCTTGGAGGAATAATTTTTTAAAAAAATAGGTAAATGCAAAAAGGACACAAGAAGAAATCTGGGAAGAGGTGAATGTGGCAGAGAACACTGTGATATTTTGTATTTTTCTGCTTTAGAACTGACCAGTGTTCACATACTTATTTAAGTCATCTTTCAGAGAACTAAAATACAATTAGGGATGAGCCAAAAATGGGGGGGGGGAGATGCATTTCAGTGAAGCTGTGTCTGCTGTAAAAATTACACCATTTAGTGATTTTTTTTTCTTTTTTGGGAAGAGTGCTGCTAAAATACAGGGAATGTTGTTGCGGGGGCAGGGGGAATCATTTTAACTCCTTAAGCTCCCTTTTATCAGCAAAATGTCCTGGGTAAACCCTGGATGCAGTCGTAATTAGGATAATTAGAATTTGAAATGCTTTAAAAGATTGTGTATAATGTGTATATAATAAACATACCAATGTTCATCTATGGGGCAGATGTAGGGAAGCAAGATTTATGGATTGCCAGACATTGGGTAAGGTCTAGTCAGAAGAACCAAGCTAATGGTGCTTTTCTCAGCTAAGAATTAGGCATTGCATAGCCTTCCATCTATGCTGGTGATGACAGCCTGGCCCATTGCAAGAGAGACATTATGATGAATTTACACAATTTGGTGAATGCATTTGCAAGAGAAAGTTGGCAACCTCACTGAGTTTTGTGATGGTTGAAATTTTCAGAATACCATACTTGCAGTTACCCAGATGAGAGTGTCTGATAAATTTGTCTGATAAGTAATGGTATTTGGCCAATAAATGTTTTTACAAAATTGGAATGGTCTGGAACAATCAACATGTATATGTGAATACAAACACTGATAAAATTTTGACCATTATAGTTAGGTTATCCATTCATTGGGATATGAAAAATCTTTGAATACAGCATTAGAAAAAATGGGAAGGCTCTGATTTTTTTTTCTTAATAGTTTCATTATCTTCATCTTCGATAGTCTGTTAAAATGAGTCTGTTTTAGTTAAATTACATTGTGGTTGAACTATCACAATTTAGAGTAATACAGCTGCTACCTTTCTCCAGAATGTCCTTATTTTATGACTGTAGCTATAATGTCAGTTTAAAATACGATTGTGGAAGATCCTTAAGCTAATATTGGGAGGAAGAAGGTGTCTTGCTATGAATGTTTAGCATTTCAGAACACTGTGGTAGGCGATGTGATTATATGATTCTGGCCAAACAGCATTTTTAAAAGAAGCGTTTACATTCTATCAAAATCCGGAAGGCCTCTGTATAACCAAGAAAACCTTTCTAGGTTGTACAGAAGTCTTCCGGATTTCGATAAAATGTTCTGGATCTGAAGGCTAATTTCAGATCCAATTTGCCTCCATGTGGGGAATTGGGGGGCGGATGATTCATAGTTACTGGCAATGCATTTTAAAACACAAGTAACAGGGAGGGGAGGGACAATCATGTCCAAGGACCTAGTGTAACAGCCAACAGCATGACTGTCTGTGGGCAGTGAAAGGAAAATGGAGTTGAGGGTGAAGGTGTGCAAATGTTCACTGAAGTGCTCAAAATCCAAAGAAAAAGAGATTCATACTGAATTAACTCTCACACGCAGTCCAATTGTACTTGGGGACCACATCAGCAGAACATGCGTTCCACCTACACGCTTTATGACAGTGCTACTAGCCAGTGCCCCGGTAGGAAGGCTCAGCCTTTCTTGCGCATATTGGTGGCCATTGTGAGGCCCACTGGACAAGTTATATCTGGTGCAAAGGGAGGGTGGGGAGGGTGTGAAATGGGGAGATGGGGCAGGGGATAGGAGGCTCGGACCCAAGAGAGGATGGAATCAGCAGTGCCAGCATGGACTGTATCCTAACTCCCTTTCTGGACCAGCTCTGTCAGAACGGATCCACTCAGACTTGCAGTGGAGATATCACTGATTTAGGTCCAAGTTGACCCATAGCAGTTGCTGGGGCTTACCCAGGGCAAAGGGACAACTGTAACCTTCAGAAGCAACAACAACAACAAAATCCCTGCAGGATGTAGCTTAGCCTGCACTAGCATGGGAATTTGTGTAAGATTGGGCTATTAATCTAGATGGGGAATTCTATAGCTACCTTTCACACAACAATAGAGGCCTGAGAAAAGTGGCAGAGCAAAGAGGGGGGAGAAATGTGGGTGGAGAAGGTATGTTGGCAGTTTAGTTGGATTTCTCAGAGGAAGTAGGATTTAGTGGTGCACAACGAAATGGAGAAAATTAGTAGGAAAGAAAAGAGAGAGATTTGGGTAGTTCAGGCTGTGGCAGTTGGAGGTGGCTCTCTGTAGCCTAAACCACAGGCTACAGGCAAGGTCTGAGTCTACTAGCAGGCTGTGAGTACCCTCCACCTTCTTCAGTGGGGAAACTAGTCTCCCCTGCAGAACAAACCTTGAAACTGGTATCTCAAGTCTCTGGAGGGATACATGACTAGAATCTCAAATGGGGACATGCTATTTTGGAGGACCTTTCCTCTAACATGCTTTGAGGTTCTGGGGTTCTGGAGGGAAACCAGGGGCTGAGTCTTGGTCTTCACAAGAAGGTACAAAAATCAGAAAACATTTTCACTCACGCCACATAGCAGTCACAGAAGGGAGAGACAGAGACAATTGCTAAGTGTGCATACACACACAACTTCACACGAGACCAAAGATAAAGCAAATACAGGTTGAGTATCCCTTATCCGGACTGCTTGGAAGGTGTCTGGATTTCAGATTTGCCTGGGTTTTGGAATGATTGTGTAAATATAATGAGAAATGCTTCCTCTTGCTCTTCTCACTGCTACCCATGTGGATGTCTGCTGGACTGTTTGACATGTTTCAACAAGGTCCACAGCACAGAGCAGAGAATAGAACTTACAGCCTGTATGTGGGAATGTTCAAGATCTTCTAATGTTCACATTTTTAAAAAAAGTCTTGGACAAAAATGTCTGGATTTTGGAATAGTCCAGATTTTGGATGTCCAGATCATGGATAATCTTTCTGTAGTGGGGCTGTATGGTGGGCAGTGGTGTCATCTACAAACAAGGAACGGGAATGCTGGGCGGGACTTACGCGTGATTGGCAGCCCGCCCGTTTCGTTCCGCGGCTGCCCTGGCTTCGGGGGGGCTGCCCCAGTTTGTGCTCCCCACCGCTGCTCTTCCAGGCTCCGGCGCCCCCCCCCCCCCGCTCCCCCGGGGGGCCGGCCCCCCCCCCCCGAGGCCAGGGCAGCCGCAGAACGGGATGGGCATGCAGCCAATCATGCGGAAGTCCCACGAAAGTCCCGCCGAGCGTCCCGTTCCTTGTTTGTAGATGATACCACTGATGGTGGGGCTGCCCCATGGACCAAGATAGGACCAAGGTTATCTATCTTGTTCTGTGAGGGTTGAAAGCAGTGAGTTGCAGGGGGTGGAGCAGTGAGACCACACAAATCTCCCTGGTCGCAGAGGAGTCTCAAAGATTAAAAAAGGATTAGGATGTGAGCCCCTAGCATGCACTTGAGGCAGTAGTAGCCTTCAAGTGAGCAGGGCAAGGGAGTCTTTCTTGGAAGGAAAAGGGCACTTGGGGTGGGGGTGGAGAGCAAATGAGAGCAAATGGCCTACAGCAGTGTTATTCAAACTGTGGGTCGCGGAGAGTAGGGAGCAGCCATCTTGGAAGTAAAGCTACAAACCTTACTCTTGCTATATTCCTTTTGTTAGTGTTAACAGTTTGAATTTTCAAGTGAGGGTTTTCAGTTCAGTGCCATTACATAATATTTTGTCCTAATCCTGTTTTCTGTTAGGGATGTTACATGGTTGTACAATTGCTGCAGTTCAACAATGCCAATTTGCATTTCAAGAGTGTCATTTTATTATGTTACAATGACAGCACTTCCTGCTTGATGATGTCACTTCCAGCTGTGACCTCACTTCAAGGTTAATGACATCACTTCTGGTGGGTCCCGGAAGTGATGGTCTAAAAAGTTTGAGAACCACTGGCCTAGAGGGTTAATTGACCAGCCTGCACTGGGTCAGCTGTTTTAGTAGCTCCCATGGAGATAGAAGGAGAGACTTTTGGAAGGGAAAGGCAGGATGCAAGGCTCTAAAGCCAGAGGGTTTTTTTAAAAACTAGCCTCATAGACTCCTATGGCCTTCCTAAGTAAGACAACTCAATCAGGAGGTCCTCTTTTGCCAGTAGAGAAGCCTTGCTTTGTTCCAGCGTTGTTCTCCCACCCAGCTGAGGGTGCAATATGAGGTTGGAGCCACTGGGAAAAACAACTTTAGTAAAATTAAGCTAGGATTTCATGCCTCCAAATCTATAGGTTTCTAGATTGGAACGTGATCATAAGGTTGATTCTTGGAGGCATGAAAATTCCATTTATATTTCAGGAGAAAACAAGATTCCATTCAAATTTGGAGCACTGAACTCGGTGGATTAATTCAGGAGAGGGGGATTACATGGTTCAATGAAAAGTATGGCCTTCCTCGCCTCTGAATCTGTGGCCTACTGCCATTAGTCCTGTAAAATAGACATTGGCTTGACCTTCTACACTCTGGGCAGGCACCTAACACCATAGATGTGTTCAGAGATTGTCTGCATGCCTTGAACTAAGGAAATTAAACAGAAATAAAATATTGAGCATATAACAACATATAAAAAATTGATTGTCCATATGGATTTCCCAGGACCTTTCTTAAGTGTGCTGAAAATCCATGGAGATCACTCTGATCCCAACTTTATTTTTTTTTAATTGTGAATTACTTCCAAGGGTATTATTCCAAAACCACTGCAGTGGAGGGAAATGCTATGTTTGAAAAAGTTCTCAGATAAAACATTCATTGGTGAATGAGCTAACTATCCATAACAGAGTGATGCTACTTCAATAATTCATAGCACTGCCTTGCCCTATTTTTAGGGTGTTCTTTTCTTATGCATATACTTGCTTAGCAATTGGTCTTCCAGACTGTAACATGATGTCACTAAATATATGGTAACATCCATTGGCTTTTTCACCTATAATTTATTGGTTACAGTTAATGGCAAACTAAACCTTGACTAGTCAATTAATCTAGGGTGAAATTGGGTCATCTTATGACAGGAGAGAGAGAGAGAGCTAAGACTCAGGGAGACACATTTTTGATCATCTTTTATTTATTCCTTAACCTATGGTTCAGACCTAGCCAGCCTCTGCACTGGTACAGCGCATGCTGCACTGGTGTTTGCCAATGCTAAAATGCCGTAAAGCACTTTGCGACGGCATAGCAGTTGCCAGTGCTGGTGTGAAGGCCTGTGCTGGCCTGCATGCGCCAGCAGAAATAGCAGCACATACCATAAAAGGTAAGTTCCATGCTTGAGCAGTTTTGGAGCAGAACCAGGGAGGGTAGGGGGAAGGCAGGGAGGTGGTGGAAAGGGGTGGGAGAGGGCAGCAACAGGGGTGGGAGGGCAAATTAGGCCTGGGAAGGGGTTCGAATCAGGGGTGCTGGTGCACACCACATCCTACCTCCCTTCACAGGCCTGATACATTGACACAGGGCAACACAGACCTGAACCAGCAATTGAGCTCATGAAGGTCCAGATTCAGTGGTGTCATTCTATAATGAAGTGCCGGAACACAGGCGGGACTTACCCCTTGATTGACAGGGGCCCCGCGACGCGTCGCCGCCTGCTGTTCCGCCGCGGAGGGCTTCTTCCGGGTGGCGCGCCCCTCCGCGGCTCTCCGCAGCACCCAGCGCGCCACCCAGGCAAGCGGGCACCCCCTCCGAAGCCAGGGGTGCCCGCGCGGGGCTCGGAACGGTGGCGACGCGTCAGAACCGCGCAGCCAATCACGCGGTAAGTCCCGCCCACCGTTCCGGCACTTCATTATAGAATGACACCACTGTCCGGATTGTCCTATTGTGGCTGCTGGGGCTTACCCTGGGGCAAGAGGACAAACTGAAGAGGACAAAGGAATTCATGTTAGCTGGTGATCCATTTTCCAGCAAATGGTGAACCTGGAACCTTCTGCACACAAAAAGCGTGTTCTATTCCGAGCTAGGAACCTTCCAGAATTTTCCACCTGACAGAGAGGAGGCCCAAGGTTTTTGTATTGTTTCAAAAACTGATTTGACTAGAGATAACTGTGGAACAGAAGAAAGATTTGTGAACAGAAAGCTAAACTATGCCTCTTTCCAATTACTTAAGTTGCCAACTTTTGGGCAGCTTCATTTTCTGTTGCCTTTGGGTCATTTTTGTGCTATTTTGTTTTAACATCTGCTTGTTAGAAATGTGAAAGAAATTAAAATATGCATTCTTGCCAATGTAGGTTTTGTCTTCACATTACAAAGAGAATGAAGGAAGCTCCTTTATGCCTCATCATTAGTAAAAATGTCCTGAGAGGTCTGTTTTGCTCAGTTTTAATAACATCCTTGTCTACCTCAAGTGATGAGAGAGTTCCATTTTGCTTCATACAGTTCCAACACCAGATAGGTTTGAGATCATGGACACAACATTCTCTTGTGTAAAATTATGTACATTTGAGCATGTCCTGATTACTTGTGTCACTAAGTACTCCCACAGAAGGAGATAATTCTGAAGGAAAACCAAATGTACCTCTTCTCCAATGCAGAGCTTATATCCAAATTAGGGGCCCAACCAAAAACAGTAACCTCACAGGCATGAAAACTTACAGCTAGAATGGTGTAGCCATGGCAGCACCAGTATCCATCTTGGCTGCAGCGCCACCTGCTGTCCAAATCTTTTCTTCCAACATCCCAGAAACGCATACCGACCGTAACACGCAGCAGCTCCTGCCGCCGCCATGGAACTAACCTTTTGCTATATGGTGAAGTCACAGCTCATGTGACACACTTCAAAAACGGATGTTCCTTGTTGAAAATGAAACTTGGAAAAAAAAATCGATATTTGTGTTCATGCAGTGGCTCTGCAGTGTGCAGCAGCATTCGTAAGCCTGACAACATCAGAGAATGAGGGCCCAATCCTGTGGGCCTTAGTGCAGGTGGTGCAAGTGTACCACCCTCTCTTGTGTTGCAAAAGGTGCGCCACCCAGAAGCAGCACTGCAAGCTGACAAGCAATGAGTACACTGGTCGCCAGCATTGCGGTCTTTTGGGCCAGGGCAGGAGGCCATTCCTGGGGTGGAGCTGGGTTGGGACCAGCAGCAGTGTTCGCCACCGATCCCAACTTGCACCCTTACTGCGGGGAAAGTGGACATTCTTCTTCCACGGAGCGTCCCACAGCTGCCTAGCTGCAGGATGCAGTAGTAGTTGCCTGGCTACCTCTGCTCACTCAGGCACCTGGGCCGCTCAGGATTGGGCAGTGAGATTGTATTTCCTGGATTGTATGTCAATAGTCAAAATCAATCCAAAAGTAAATAGTAATGCAATTTAAGGCCCAATGCTATCTAAATTTCCATCTGTCTGTGTGCTGGCCTACCCCATCCTACCCCACCTTCTTCACGCATGTCTATGTGCTGGCCTCTCAGACTCCGAGAGTGGTCCAAACATACTTTATGGTATCCCTTCTGCCGGCCAAACTTTGCTGGCCTAACTGTGCCAACCTAAGTCCAGGTTAGGATTGCGCTCTGAATCTTACAGGATGTCTCTAGGTTCCATTTAAAAATCACAAAACAAGCTGCCACAGCCAAGGCCACTATCGTCAAGTTGACAACTTGTTGAGCCATCCCCAGTGGTTTTCAGGAAAGAGTTGGTTAAAATACTACCCAGGGTAGTTCCACATGGAGCACTGAGACTGGAAAAGCGTGGATTGCTTAAGGCCACCCTGTGAATTCAGGGCTGCAGTGAAAATCAAGCTCGCGCACTAAATAAGCATTCAGGGGGCTGCCATTGTAGCAAGGCAGTCCTGGATAGAGTATCGAAGAGAAGAGAAGAAGAATGTGGGGTAGGAGAGGGAAATTCCACAACCCTTAAGAACAGGCAAGGAGCTTTATCTGGTGACTTGTGGCTCAGACTGAAGAGTTACTGGGGGGGGGGGTCCTGAACTCCTCCTGATCACCTGATTTCATAGCTAGAAAGGTGCTACCCAGAGGTCTTGACGTGTTGACTGGAATATGCACTTCTTGTCTCCAATTAAGCCATGCAATAAGAAGCTGGGGGCCAGGCGTTCCAACAGAATCTTTTGGTTCACATGAATTCTTGCACACATTGCTCATATGGGTATCTGTTCATTGAATTCACAGAAGATTGATGCAAGACTGAAGAAGTTGCCAGGGACTGAAGTTCTGGCATTTTCTCTGCAGCAACTGGGACTGGCCAATACCACACTCAGGATACGAGATGGACCGACCACTGGCCAGTCCCAGAAGGCTGCATAGGAATATGTGAAGCTGCCTTACATGTGGGCAGATCCTTGCAGGTCCAGTTAGTCCAGTGTCCTCTACTCCAATTGGCAGAAGCTCCCTAAGTTCCAGGCATTTGTGTCCTTCTGAACATTATTACCTGAGTTCATTTTAGCTCACGATTCATTTTCCAGCAAATGGTGAACCTGGAATCTTCTGCAGGCAAACAAGCTGTGCTGCTCTGAGTTAGGAACCTTCCCTGAAAAGTTTGTATGTCCTTCTCTTTCCTGCACTTTGTCTCATGTTATCCCTGAAGTGCTGACATCTGAATGATGCACAGAATCTGCACCGATGGACCATTTTTTCCCAAGGAGTTGATGGGACTTTTGGCACCGATTCTGTGTGATCGCTGAAGCCATAACTCGTAAAAAGAAGAGTCAATGGGACTTCCGGAGCCGATTCCATGTGAACACGAAGGCTTGAAAATGCACACGCTCTTAATCTCTCTCTCCACCCCATATGTATGTAAGAAAGCTTTACATTTTATTTATTTTGAGGGTCATCTTGAGGACTTTTGTATTCAGCTGCAGCAGTCAACTCATCCAACAATTGCTAGAGCCGCTAGAAGGCATCCAGAACTTGATTATGGGAGGGCAAATAATGCAGTTGTGTACTTGCTTTCAGTATCCATAAATAGCTCAGATTAACCAATCAGGTAAAGCAACTTCTAGTTTTGTATTCTCAGGCACAACTTTGTGTTGCCCCAGAGACCCCTGCAAGTCTTGAATCTCCTAAACAATATTTTATATCACAGCCTGACATTTTGCTGTGGTTTTCTATGTTGACAGCACTAAAAACAAAAATAAAAGCTACCCTGTTCATTCTCCTTACAAATCAGATCACGCCTTTACCTAAACTATGAGCAATGAGAACATGTATTATGGAAGGACAGGCAATTAATGGGGAAACCCTTAAAGGCCATCCACAAAGGCATATAGCTCCTGATTCAAACGACCCCCTACACATATACACGCACTGCTTATCCCATACTGAAACCTAAGCAAAGTGCTCTCTAACCTATCATTATTGTTACTACTACTACTACTACTACTACTACTACTACTACTAATAATAATAATAATAATAATAATAATAATAATAATAATAATAAATTTATATCTTGCCTTTCTGCCCCCTAGTGGGGCACCCAAGGCAGCTTACAACTCTAAAAATACATCAGTAAGTAAAAGATTAAAAAAACTATACAAAAAGATTAAAACAATAATATAAAGCAATTAAAAACAAGCAGACCGCAATGGATCTCAAATATAAAATTACAATAATTCAAAATTAAAAATGCCAGCTCAGCATGTCAGAACACCTCCTTAAGTTAAAAAAAAAAAAAGTTGTCTGATCTTGCCGAAAGATTGCTAGAGAGGGAGTTGTTCTTAGTTCCTAGGAGAGGGAATTCCACAACCACATTGATCAACCTTTGTCATCTCATGGCACACCGAGAAGATGCAAAAATTGTAAGCATGCCTATTTTAACACCAAAGAGGCCTGTTGAGCTCACAATTCCATAATTGCACCACCACTGCATTCCTCTCCAAACCAATGCTCACTGTATTTATTTTCTCTGATTGTTCCCTTAACTTTGGGCTCTATTGTGGCTGCATCAGTGCTGGAATGTTGGATGGGATTGGGTGCTGAGTCAGTTTGGGATAGAATATCCCTACTTGGCGGGGGGAGGTTTGAGGGAACATTAAGCAAGCGTACAAGTATAACCTATTACTACTTGAAGGACTTTTTGGCTCTAATGACTGCTACAAATAGCTCCATTTGGGATCTCTGTCCCAAACTAACTGCTGATTTTCTAATAGCCAATGTACTTCTTTCTTTCCACAAAATCTGTGCCGGATGCATCTGCCAAGCAGGGATGCTCTTGATTCCTCCCTGAGCTGCCAGACCCCATCACCGCCCATCACTGTCTATTAAATTGCCTTTGGGCTGGAGCACATTACAATTACCAAGGGGATGCTGCTCCATCTTCCCATTTCCCTTGGCTGCTGATGTGTGTAAGCTCTCAGTGTGAGCTTCTGAGTCTTGTGGTGAGTACTTGGAAATGTGACAGCCCACTGAAGAATGAGATCACTTGCCACAGGCATCCCTATGGTGATTATAGCATATGTTCTGGCCACTGTTCCAATGGAGGATTAAAAAAATTATACAATTTTTTAAAAAGGAAAAATGCATTGATCGAGCCACAGTCAGAGACAGGATAGTAGGGTGCAGGGGCGTAGCTGATGAAATTGTAGCCCAGTTCAGAGGGAAAAATGTTGTCTCGGAAGTGACATCACAACAGGAAGTGATGTCACAGTTGTATTTTCATTTTCCCAAGTTTTTTGGCCATACTGTTTGATAGAATGAAGATATTATACTCCGGTTTGTTTCACTGCTGCATGAAATTCCACATCAAATGATATATAACATGAGAGTATTATTCCTACAAGTCACAATTGTAACAAACCGCAATTTTTACATGACAGTTATATTTTCAGTTTTTGGCCATAACATGGATAAAGATATTACACTCTGGTTTGTTTCATTGCATTCTTCATTAAATTACCTTTCCAATGATATATAATATGATAGTATTATACATACTATCACAGGGTGACACTGCCCTGCCCGCAGGGCCTAGGGCTGCAGCGCCCCATGTGGGGCTCAGGCACGGAGCCCCGAGACAGGGATGGCAGGTGGAGAGTGGCACATGAACCCTGGGGTGGGTCGGAAGCTCCAGCCCCCTGGCAGCTGGGAGGCACGATGGGACTACAAACCAGAAGGCCTTACACAGGGAGTAGGGGCCTGGCCCTGCTAGCTCCGAGGGAGGAACTTGTGTTAAGGCAGAGACCTGGGTTGCCCCCAGGGAGGAGCTACAGAGGGGTGGAGCCGGGGGGTGGGACCCGGAAGGGTGGAGTCTGCTGGAGCCGCCGGCTGGCTCATGAAGAGCAGGGCAGCCGAAGGGAGAGGAGGATTCCCTCCCCGTGGCTGCAGCACAGGGAGGGTGGTTGGATGAGGCAGAGGCCTCATCCTTACTCAGCCCTTACCTGGCCCTGAAGGGGCTTGAGCAGCCCCGACTCCAGAACCTGGGAACTTGTGGGGTCTGGGACCCACCTGGAAAGAATTCTTGCCCAGCTTCCCCCCACCAGATCCTGGTACCCACCAGGAGGGGGGCACCCTGACCCAGCCAACGGAGGACCGCTGCCTGTCTTGCCCCAACCCTGCCTGGGGCTCTGCCCATGGGGATAGCAAAATCCAGAGCCTGGCCGGGCCCAAAGCTGGTTGGCCACTGCAAGGGAGATGGATGGAGATCTGCATTGCCGCGCCCCTTGGCCGAAGAGTAGGGGCACGGCTCCTCTCAATGTAACCCGAGGAGCTGTGAAAGGAACACAGCTCCATGGATGTGAAGTATGTGACGCGAATAAATCGCTTGTGGCAAGCTACAAAGTCCCGGCCTCTTCTTGCACACCAACGCGAGATCGCCTGAGCGGGGCTAAGTCGCCCCCGGGAGCCCGTCAGCGGGGACATTATGCCCTGTGAAGCAATGGACATGACACATATATACCAAGATTTTCACCATTTTGTCCACTGTGTCTAGTTCAGCTTCTTGCCCCCCTAAAGCTTGTTGCCCGATGCACTTGTATTCCCTTCCATTTCTTTAGCTACATCCCTGGTAGGGTGTATGTCTATGTAGCAGTGGTCCAAGCTAAGTAGCCTTTTTACTACTATGCTGACATTTCTACAGCAAGATGTGACACTAGTAAAATAGAATTTCACTGTTTAATTTTCCATAAAATTCAACTTTCATTTTGGTTTATGATCTGGTTTTTGTTTTTGTTTTTTTGTTTTGCCCAGCTCACAACAATATTTTTTTCTCTCTCTCCCACAGATGTGCTTTTTTTTTTTTTTATTGTCCAGGTTTTCCAGTGAGGCATTTGAAGCTCTTTGTGTTTTCTCATCAGTATTCATAGCACCCTCTGCAGCAAAGACATAATTCGAAATATAGGTCTGTGTAAGAAATTTACTGCAAATTGCTTGCTCTCTGCATAAGGCTATTAATGCTATTGTGATGCTGGGGCTTCAAAGGCTAGCCTGGGAAGCAAGTTAAGTAGAAGACAGACCATTTTTCTTTCTCTCTTGATAGTTCTCATCCCATCGCATTCAAGAGTAATACAAATGCATAGTTTAACAGGATTGGGTGTCCTAGCACTGCTAATTACCTTATCTGCAAACAACCTTTTATGCATCTTTGACTTTGAGATGTGATGTAATTACATAGCAAAACCTGGGCCTTCCTTTTCAGATTTGTTGACTCCACCATAACCATCATATCTCTGTACAAGTCATCTGAATTATGTGGCTGCCTGATTGCTTATCAATGGGAATGGCCAACAGTGCATACATGGAAAATAGAAACGCACAAGATCATCAAGAACGTGTGAAGATGCACGCCACTAAGAGGATGCTGGACTAAAAAGGCTGTTCCCTAAGGCAAGTACAAATCCTCTTACTGCCACTAACTACCTTACTAATTTTGTTTGGTGAAGAGAAATGAGCCAAGCTTGATGCTAGAAAAATTAAGAGCCAGGGAAAAATAAGTGGCTGGGTTAATACCTGCCAAATTCCTTGCTCTTTAGCCTGGCTGTTTGCCCATCTTCTCTGCCTTTTTAGGGAAGGAAAACTGCCAATGGCAAATGGAGGACAAGGTCATAATGCATAGTCCATCACTTGGGGTGTCCATCTTTCCTGCCTTGTTACATTAGTTATTTGAGAGGATGACATCTATTCTGAAGTCACCTATTAAGTCAGCAATTGTAGACTAACTGAATTGGCTACTGAGCATGCTCTAAGACAGTGGTTCTCAAACGTTTTAGCACCTGGATCCACTTTTTAGAATGATAATCTGTCCAGGACGCACCAGAAGTGATATCATGGCCAGAAGTGCCATCATTGTAATACAAGTGCCTGCTGCTTTTCTGAGAATGTAGCAGTAAATTGGGTCATTTCTCAGCCATTTTCATATAGCAAAGTTAATCAGAAAGAAAAAACTTACCTATTTACGACTTTGACACAAGCAAAACAACCACTCTCCCTTTTCAGTATCCCATCTTCTCATATTTTCAATATGGCTGCTTCACGATCCAACTGAAATTGGCTTGTGACCCACTGGTGGGTCCCACCCCACAGTTTGGGAACCACTGCTCTAAGGCTTATGGAATATGTACCCAAGGGACATGGACATTTGCTGGGACCAAATGTAGTGGATAAGGGGAGCTCTGCATTTAAGGCCTGGAGCAAATCTCTAAGCTTCAGTTAAAGTTAGAAGTCCTGAAGTCCAACACACTCTCACAAAACATTTACACCAAGCAAAGGAGGAAGGTGATAGAAACACTAAGCATGTTGTCCATTTAACTGCAAACAAAGCACTGAAGTTGGAGGGACTAGATGGTCAGGAGAATCAAAGATGACGATTCCCCATCCATGTCTGTGGCGATGAGCCTTTCATTGTTGCAGGGGTTGTGTGGCCAGTTTGCCAAAGCACAGCAACCACCAGATTCAATGGTGGAGAAAAATTTAGAAATAATTTGATAGGCGAATCCAGGAGGGTTTGACAGTAGCTTTAGCGAGTTTCTTGGAGGACACCTAACTATGGACACAATTCAGATAACCCACCCCCACACAGGCACATGCAGATGGAGGAGAATATGCAGGCAGTGGTAGTCCTGGTGGCTTGTCCACCCTGGAGCAACCCCCCCCCAGTCAGCAGCCTCCCCACCACATCACCGCAATTACTTTCTGAAAGTGGCAGCCAGTTCCTCCAACAATCGGCAGAACCAAGCGCCCCTTGTGGCAGCACAAAGCCACTCACAGGGAGTGATTTTAAGCTTCACAGTATGATAAATTTCAGGGTGCAATCCTAGCCCTGATGGAGAGCCGACACAACATCATTGTGTTGGCAATACAGCTCCCAGCTAGTAGCATCAGCCAGGGAGCGCTGAGCCGCCCCTGTGCCAGCTGAACCCGGGAGGGCGGTTCTGGGCGGGGGGTAGGCGGAACTGGGCTGGGGATGGGTGGCCCGGTGGGGGGGGGGGTC
The DNA here is from genome assembly GCA_029204185.1 of Lerista edwardsae. Taxonomy (NCBI): domain Eukaryota; kingdom Metazoa; phylum Chordata; class Lepidosauria; order Squamata; family Scincidae; genus Lerista; species Lerista edwardsae. The sequence goes on along the minus strand of JAJKFI010000146.1, from coordinate 1,055,513 downwards.
TGGGATGCAGCTGTTGGCCGCACGACTCCGATTTGGGCTATTTAGCTTCCTCAGACCTGTGCCTGCAATTTCACGTGCACAGATTCAAGAAACCCATAGGGGAGGCTCCAGCGCTGGATACAGCGCAGGCCCACCAGCTTGCCTGCTCCAGCGCAGTTTAGGATTGGGCTGTTTCAATTTCCTGTCTTTTAAAATTGTACCTAATGATAAATGCTCTAAATGTAGACTATTGTAAATCCTGTATACACCATACATATGAAGATGTACTGTATGTATGAAGATGTATGAATCATTCACACCAATAGATGAGAATAAACAATGTGAGATCACTGCCATCACTGATCACAGTGGGATCCTTCTGGATCTGTGCTACATTAATAAAAGATTCTACATTTTACTTAGCTAGAGATTTTTCCCACTTTTCAGAGCCCAAAATGGCTACCACAAAATGGGCAAATCAACCATGCAGAATATTTGTTGGATGGGAAGCCCATCATGACAGTATCACTTTTCATAATCAATCAAAATAGTCAATTATTATGGGGGGGAGCAGGATAATATCTGCTTATTTTGCAGATGTTCACTGGCTCAGACTAGAATCCTATACACACATCCAGATAAGTGTGTATAGTCTTATTGAATTCAGTAAGACTTACCTCTCTGAGTAGACATGCATAGGATTGTGCTGTCAGTATTTGTGCCTAATTACATAGAGTCTGTGGCTGTTAATTCTAAACACACTTCCCTGGGAGTAAGCCCTATTAAACACAATGGGACTTACTACTTCTGATTCGACATGCAAAGGACTATGCTGTATATGTCTAGTTTGTACATGTGTAGATTATGCTCAGATCTTCAGAACAGTGGGTGGAAACTTATGGGGAGTCCACTGGGTGAAATACTACTCTCACACAGACCTGTTGATTTTACATGGATCTGTTGTGCAAAAAAGGTCCCCACATATTTCCATGCAGGTCTTGCCACATACTGATTCCCAAAGATACCACATGGAGGGTAAAAACAGACCCCTGAATTCATTCTGAAAAGCAAAGGTAGGCTACATTGTAGAGAAAGTAGGTGCTAAGTGAAGAAACATTCAATGAGCAAAAAAGTACAGCTATTACTAGGTTGTACTGAGACATTTCAAGGGCTAAAAATGTACAAGTAATGTGGCTGTTCTGTGCCAGTGCTTCCACTTCCAAGTGGGTTTGTATTTTTCCTTTATAGGCTATTACAAAGGATGAATGGAAGCTATTAAGAGCTGGCATTGCCTATCTTCTTTCTTTGTTTAATGTTCTTGTCTAATTTTGGGTTACTGCTTTTTTTTTTTTAATGTCACTATTTGATTCTGTTTGTGTCCTGCTGTTACTCTCCCTTTACATGACAATGCAACAAAACGTTGAAAATTGGCATTCTGGTGTAAACATATTAACACAATTGCTTTGCTTTTAAGTTTGCTTTCCTTTTCGGGAAAATACGTGCACTGGGGCTAGGCTTTCTGTTTCCTCCACTTCATTACTGGTATTTTTTGTACAGTTTCTTTTTTTCTATCATTCCAGGAAAAAGCTTTCTAATGGTGCTGGTCAGACATTTGTAGCAATGATTTGTATGTATAGTACATGGGAATAAGCAGACAAACAGCTGGGCAAAGATTATGAGTTTTTCTTATATCGTTAACATATAAAGGAAGGTGGGAGAATGTATCCTCATTCATTATTGTGTGCAAAATGCTTCATAGTAATAACAATCCTCCTCTTGCATCCTCCTCTCCAGGAGACTTGAGTTGAACATTGGGGGTGCCCACAGCCATGCCCCCTGACACAGCCACACTGATGTAGCCATGCCCCCTGACATAGCCATGCTGATGTAGACATGCTCCCTGATGTAGCCACGCCCACACAGCAGTAAAAAGACGCCTTCAAATCTCTCGCTCGTCCTCTGCTGCTCCCGCCATCTCTCGCTCATCCTCTGCTGCTCCCGCCATCTCTCGCTCGCCCTCTGTTGCTCCCGCCATCTCTTGCAAAGAAAACCAGTAAGTCCCAGGCCAGCCCCCTCCTAACCACAGCACACAAGCAGGACTGCTTTTTCAGTGCTGGCTGTGAAGTTAACAATCTTGTTTCCCAACCCAATCACTTCATCCAATCAGCATGCGACAGGCGGGACTTACGAGAAATAAAAGCCAATCCAAGGCCCATATTAGCCTTGTGGCCAATGAAAAAAAGCATTGGAACGCATGCCTTCCAGCACTGCTACAAACTGGAGAGGCCAAACGGAATTTGGGTAGGTTTACCTGTGTGACCAGGCCGAGGGTTGCACAGGCATGGGGGTGCTCCACTCTGTTGAGGGCCGGATATTGGGGGGGGCTGAGCCCCCACAAGAAATTATTGTAGGTGCCTTCCACCCCCTGGCACCCACAAAGTCGGCTCCTATGCTCCTCTCATTTATAAAATTCTTATACTGTATTTCCATCCTACAAATGAGAGAGCCCAATTATATTATATGTAGGTCATAGGTTCTGGCTGTCATAAAAGTGCCGTAAAGTGCTTTTCGACACCCAGAGAGAAAGCAGGTGCTAGCTGCACTCCCACTGTGCTAGAGCTGACTGCCATAAAGCAGTCTGCAGCCACTGGGTTAGGCATCCAGACCTTGACCCCCCCCCCATCCAGCATTAAGGTTCATGGGAGTGATAGCATGTGTTACTGCTCTGAGTGACACCAACCCTAGTGATGCTACTGGACAGGAAAATTACATCAGGTGTGTAAACATTGAAATGGAAGTAATAGGTGCTATGTGGAAAGTGGAGAATTATAGAGTTGCAGAAGCAGCCTCATTGTTGAGGTGCATTGGGGTTTGGTAGCATTATAAAACCCAAAGCAAGGTGAATCATATATCAATATAAAACATGTCAAGGAAATCTCCTACATGAGGGCAATTATCAGTCTACATATCAGAGAAGTCTGATGAAGAATGGTTGAGGTATAACAATTTGAAGATTTTGCGTGGGTAGTTGAAGGTTCCTGTTTGCTAACCCCAAATGTACATTATACTTCTCCTTTTGGAAATGTTTTTGTTGTTCAGTTGCTGAGTTCTGTCCGATTCTTCACGACCCCATGGACCACAGCATGCTAGGCCTCCCTGTCCTCCACTAGCTTCCTCAGTTCACCCAATTTCATGTTCATTGCTTCAGTGACACTATCTAACCATCTCATCCTCTACCACCCCCTTCTCCTTTTGCCTTCAATCTTTCCCAGCATGAGGGTCTTTTCTAAAGAGTCCTCTCTTCTCATGAGGTGGCCAAAGTATTGGAGCTTCAGGATTTGTCCTTCTAGGGAGCAATCAGGCTTGACTTCCTGGAGGATTGACCAATTGGATCTCCTTGCAGTCCAGGAGACTCTTAAGAGTCTTCTCTGACACCATAATTTGAAAGCATCTATTCTTCGGTGCTCTGCCTTTCTTATGGTCCAGCTCACAGCCATACATTGCTACTGGGAAAACCATCGCTTTGACTATGCAAACCTTTGTTGGCAGAGTGATGTCTTGGCTTTTGATTAAGTTGTCTAGGTTTGCCATAGCTTTCCTCCCAAGAAGTAAACGTCTTTTAATTTCATGGCTGCAGTCACCATCTGTGGTGATCTTGGAGCCCAGGAAAATAAAGTCTGTCACTGCTTCCATTTGCTCCCCTTTTATTTGCCAGGAAGTGATGGGAGTGGTTGCCATGATCTTAGTTTTTTTTAATGTTGAGCTTCAAGCCAATTTTGGCACTTTCCTCTTTCACCCTCATCAGAAGGTTCTTTAGGTCTTCCTCACTTTCTGCCATTAGAGTGGTATCGTCTGCATATCTGAGGTTGTTGATATTTCTCCCAGCAATCTTGATTCCAGCTTGTGAATCATCCAGCCCAGCCTTTCTCATGATGTACTCTGCATATAAGTTAAATAAGCAGGGTGACAGTATACATCCTTGTCGTACCCCTTTCCCAATTTGAAACCAATCAGTTGTTCCATGTCCAGTTTACCTGGTTGTGCTCTAGTCCAGTGGTCTTCAACCCTTTTTCATTCCTGTAAGTTGCAGCAACCCCACAACTGAGGCTTCCTGTCCAGCGATGGTATCTGGTAATGAAGATCTGGAACGCTGGGCAGGACTTACGTGTGATTGGCAGCCCCTCCGTTCCGTTCCACCACCTGCCCGCCCGCCATGCGGGCTGCTCTGGCCTCGGAGGGGGCGCCTGCTCGCCGGGGGGGATGGGTGGGGGGCGCACTGGGTGCCTGGGCGAGCAGCGGTGGGGCGTGCCAACCGGGGGCAGCCTGCACAGCGGGCGGGCAGGCGGCGGAACGGAACAGGAGGGCTGCCAATCACACATAAGTCCCGCCCAGCGTTCCGGATCTTCATTACCAGATACCATCGCTGTTCCTGACTCAAGGTTGAAGAACACTGGTCTATGAAATGCTTTCTGGAACTACCATGTTGCTGCACTTCTAGCTGATTAGGGATGAGCCGTGCCTCAGCAGCACGAACAGGCATTAATCTGGAGGCATGCTTAGAGTGAAAGCAAACACTCTTTGTGATTTTTCTATTTCAGAATTTTAAAAAAATGTATTATTGCTCAAAGCCAGAAAGGTAATGCTGATTAGCTCCTGTTAAGAGTAGATCATTGATCATTGAATAAGTAGATCATTCAAGAATATTAAGTACCTTGGCAGCATCATTAGCATAGTTTCAAAGCCAGGGTTTTCAATATGCTGCTGTTGCTTCAGAGTACAAAAAAGAACACACAATTGAATTGTATTCTGTGGGGTACACGAGTAGTAATGAACCAAGCACAAGCCCTTTACTTGGGTGTTAATTACTTAGCTGGGGTTAATGGCCTAAAGCCTGGTCTCAGATCATCAGCCCTTCTAGCCATTCATTAATCCCTTGGAGATGGTGTACGGTTTAATAGCTGTTGCTTACTTGTTTCTGAGGTTAATTATGAACATTGTGCTCAAATCATGGCATTTAATTTGTCGTATGTTTGGCAGAGAAATCAGTTGATCACTTTAAAACACATTGTAGTTTATGATGCGTCTCCTGAAATGCATTTACTGCCCATTGGCATGGAGAATGGGTGACAAGTCATACCCAAAATAGTATTAAATACTCTCTCTCTAGTGTGTGCGTGCATGCGCTGCAATCCTATATGCACTTTGTTGGAAGTAAGCCCCATTGAACACAATAGGGCTTACTTCTCAGTAGACATGCCTAGGATAAGATAGGTTTGTGTGTGTGTGTGTGTGTGTGTGTGTGTGTGTGTGTGTGTGTGTGTGAACTTGGGGAGGTAGCATATTCCTTCTAAGGAGTTCAGGGTGACGTATGGAACAAGTTATCCCATTTTATTCTTACAATTTGGCTGTGAATGCCTCTGTGGAAGCAACACAAATGGCAATGGTGGGACAGTGGGAGCTTTCAAGAAGGAGACTCCAGCACTTGAAAAGTTCTTGGATACTTTTTGAGGAATTGAGTGGAGCAGTTGAAGAACCCAAAGGATTTTTAGGATGAGCAGTACACAGGGTTTCCAACTGAGGATATGTCAATATGATGCCAACATTCTGTTCTTAGGCATGTGATCAGGGAGAGTGAGCAATGGTTTCCAGAAAGTGAAGCTTATTCACAGTCGTGGATCCAGGGGGGGTGCCGGGATGGCAATCTGCATGGGCTCCAGGTGGCAGGGGTGCCATTGCGCAGAGTCCAGGCGCTTTTTGGCCCACCCGCCCTCCCTTGTGCCTGGAACGCTCCGAAATGGAGCTCTTCCGGGTGCAGGGAGGCGTGGCGGGGAGACGCACGGGGCGGGGCAACATGCCGGGGGCGCGGTTTCGTCGCCTCGCCATGGGGTGCGCTCCCAGCCTGGACCGCCTTTGCTTATTCATGAAGCTGAAGTGTGTGTGTGTCTGTGTGTGTGTCTGTGTCCATCCAAAACCTGGAGTTAGGCCAGCAAAGTTTGGCCGGCACAAGGGATTCCATAAAGTATGTTCGGACCACTCTCAGAGAGTCCAGCACACAGACGTGCCCCATCCTCCCTGATTCCGAGAGTGGTCCAAACGCACTTTGCTGGCCTAACTGTGCCAACCTAACTCCAGGTTAGGATTGTGCTCTCAATCATTCTATGCATCTCCATGTCCCAAAAGCTCAAATAAAAATGTATTTTTAGGTTGCAATCTTAGAGGGTCTTCCTCTTAGTGAGAAACATGTGCCAAGTGTGGGGATTGTTTTTTTTTTTTTTTTTTTTTTGTAGCTGGCATGTGATTAGGCAAGCGAGCCTCTGTTCAAGCATTGCTTTGCATGGATGATCTCCATACTATGGAGGAAAGAACATCTTGGTAAGCTCATGTTCACCCAGGGTTCAGTGTTCCTGCTCACAGGGAAAACCTCTCCATAAGCATCGTGTTCGTCTATGCAGACGAATGCTGTATGTTTACTGAGGTAGGGCTTTAGGGCAGTACTGACCAGAACAGTCTTGCTCCTCCTGTCCATGCAAAAGTAATACCTGAACAGGGCTGTTACTGTAAATGAAAAAGCAGCTTGCCCATTCAGGCAATTCTGTCCCACTTGCACTGTGGCTGTCTAGGATTATGGCTTTAACCTCTCATGTGCCAAGGGTCACTTTATCAATTTGTTGCAACTCACTCACAGCCTAATCCTATGCATGTCTACTCAGAAGTAAGTCACATGATAATCTATGGGACTTACTCCCAAGTAAGTGTAGGTAGGTAGGATTTTAGTCTTAAGAAGCTATCCTTGCCAACATTGATATTTTTTCAGTTCTGAGAAGTTGTTTAATTTTTCTTTAACCGGATAAGATGTGTAAACTCTCTTACAAAAATGATGCCTGCATTTCCAGGTTATTTCTGAATAGTGTCATTCTGTAGAACAATGAATACAAGAACTATTCCAGGAATCCTCCAGACCTATGTCTGCAAATTATAGCCAATCGTTATCTCATTCCTCATTAGGATTCATTGCATAAAACATTCTTGCTCTGGACAGGAAGGTGACACCAAGGTAATTGTCAGTGGAGGGAGAACAGGAGTTTGCCACAGAGGAGGAGGTTGTCTTTTTCATGATAATCTTGCTCTATATTTTGTTAGGAGTGAGCACCATCTTCTGGATTGAAACTGACAGGAGAAAACAAAAAGCAGGCTTTTCTTATAGGGCTGCCAAATCTAACTGCAGCTGTTCCTGGCGGTTTCTTTTGCTCTGAGTGATACGATTGACATTCCAGGAGACCCTGTTAAAATCTCCAGGATTGCTTTCAGTGGTCACCTGGAGAAGGATGCTGATTCCTGGAGACTTCAGGCCAATCCTGGAGGGTTGGCATCCCTATTAACTTGTATGCCTTCCCACTTTTTTATATAACAGAGATGACATTCTTGTGTCATGTTCACAGTGCAATCTGTTAGAACCCCTAGATCCTGTTTAACAATTTTTTTTATTTTCATTCAAAACCATTTTGTAGAGCTTTTTTCCTTATTATATACAATGCGTAATTTGCTTGAATTTAATCTCGCATCTTCAAAGATTTGATAAGTGCACCCACGCTACAGAAGCGCATAAGATGGGCCTTGCTGATTAAAGGCACAATCCTAACCCATCTTCCAGCACTGGGATAAGGGCAATGCAGCTCTGAGGTGAGGGAACAAACATTCCCTTACCTTGAGGAGGCCTCCATGACTATGACTCCACTGCAGAATGCAGCACATGCCCCATTGGCACAGCTATGTCAGTGCTGGAAGATGGGTTAAGATTGCGCCTTAAGCAAATGGTATGCACTCTGCCATTCTGTGACTTTAGCCGAAGCCAGTTGCATGCCTTTGGGGCTCATGTGATGTTTGTTGTTGTGCAAACCATTTCTGCGCTGCCCATCCGCCAAGGATTCCTAGGGTAGTTTATGATAAGGAAACTAAAACTATGATAAGCAAATCACGTTAAGAGCGCAATCCTAACCTGGAGTTAGGCAAGCACAGTTTGTCCGGTACAAGGGACGCTGTAAAGTATGTTTGGACCACTCTCGAAGTCAGTGAGGCCGGCACACAGGTTAGGATTGCGCTCTAAAATAGTAATTGTGAATCATGCTATTAAAATACCAACATTCATCAAATGTGAAAAGATGTTAGGTGTGAAAGGACATGGGTAGCGCTATCCTAACCCCTCCCCCTGAACTGGCACAAGTCCCTTGCGCTGGCTCCCAAGTGTCGTGAACGTGTTGTAAAGCACGTGCGCTGACCCAGCAGTGCCAGACAAGTGCTGGGACAGAATGAGTTTGTGCCAGCCTGGGAGAGAGTGGCGGCAGAACGGAGGCAGTCGTGCAGGAGGCACGTGCAGTCTGGGAGGTGGATCGGACCTGGGAGGGGGGTGGGACTGGCCTGGGCGGCCAGATCCTAACCCCCAGCCCGATCAGCGTTAAACAGGCCACTTAGATTCACGCCTACAAAATTGCGGGCAAAGATCTGAGTAGCCCAGCATGAGGAGATGGTGAGCAACATGGTATAAGGGGGATAAAATCCATTTACTCCAAGTTGAGCCGCACCTTGCTCCTAACCTCTACTGGATACAGCACAAGCCTGCCCGTTCCAACACAGGTTAAAATTGCACCCTAAAATGCTTTTGCCTGCCTCTGAAAAGAAAAAAAAAACAGGTGTGAAGGCACCAGGTTAGTCTCTCTGGGGAAGGAACTACATAATCAGGGTCCCTTCCAATAATGTTTTTCTTATGCTGTAATCCTATATCCATCTACCTTAGAGTATACCTCTCTGTACCCACTAGGGTAGTGGGGCTTACTGCCAAGTAAACATGTATAGGACTGCACAGTTATGGCGTAATCCTGTTATGGCCACATCCTATGGGGCCTTTATGACAGCAGACCTCATGTTCCACAATTGTTAACAGCTGCAACAGCATCATAAATGGAATTGGATTAGGATGTATGGGTACATGTTCCCATAATATTCCACTGATGGTGCATTTCAAGCCTTACTATACCCAGAGCTGTGCTAAACCAGACGACATGGCTCTCTACAAAGGACTCCCTATTTGCCCCTTTTTGAATTGGGTAGGTGAAAGCAATTAAAGCTGCAACCCTATCTGCACGTTCCTGAGAGTAAGCCCCATTGGACACAATAGAACTTAATTCTGACATGAACTAGAACGTAATTGTTGACATGAGCAGGATTGCATTGTAAGAAGCACTAGTGTAGCCCTAAGAACACTGTTATCACGTGAGTCACTGTTGTTTCAGAGTCATGGTTTTGCTAGCTGTGTGGCTGTATTTTGTCATGAGGAAAGTATAGGTGACCTTTTGTACCCTCACAGCAAGCAGAAGAAATGGAATGACATTTTCTTTTCAGCAGTTTCCATAATGGAAGAGTTTATATTTAATAGAGGTTGTAGACAGGTTAGGAAGATTATACTGGCGCAAAATTCCTTCTCCTTTCTGTGCTTCAGGGGATTTGTAGAGAGTTTTCATTCAAATTTACGGCTTCTGAATCCTGCAGGGTATAAATTGCTCCTTGACTGGCTCATCATAAATACCGGCAAAACCCTGTAGGACAGCCTGACCCCTAATGCTTTTCCCTGTTTTTTTTTTTTTTTTTTCCTGAAGCAGTTGCTGTTTTGACCTTCACTTAGACAGATGGTCTCAGCTTCAGTCTTTATAAAGGAGAGAAAAGTAAAGTGAGAGATATTGGCAAGGACATTGGGTGTTTCCAGTCTTCACTGGTATTTGTGCCCTGTGGAGTTCATGTTTTGTTGTTAATGTTGTTGAAATTGTCAGCTTCTTGCTTACCGAGGTAAGAGGTTTCTCAGAATTAGATTTTGGGCTACTTCCATGAAAAAAACTGAATCTGAGATTGACCCAGGGCAGAGAGTATTGTTAAATGGGTAACAGCTACATGCTGAAATAGATGTTTTCTGCCTGGAAAAAAGCAGAATGAGCTTCATCATGAAATCATGATCTTATCAAGAACTGGCAGATATAACTACAATGTGACTTCTATGAATCCCAGGGTGCAATCCTATACTGCTCCTGGAATGGCGAGGCCCGCCGGCCAATGCCATATCCAGTGCAGTATAGGAGAGGATGGAGCCTCCCCGTGGCAAGGGAGCGTGCACTCCCTTAGCGTAGGGGAGGCTCCAGCCTCCCCTTTGGGTTCCTCAGATCTGAGCCTGCTAAACAGCAGGCGCAGATCTGAGGAGACCACGCAGCCTGAATCGGGGCCACACGGCCTCCCAAATGGGTCTAGGATTCGACTGTATGGCTGAATCCTGGACCTGCCCACCCCCCGCACTCCTCCCGCCAATCCCCAAGCCGCACCCCCGCGTCAGCGCTAAGCGCACAGCGTCGGCACAACCCCGTTGCGCCAACACTGCGCAGTCCGTAGGATCTGGGACCTATTTCCTGCCATATGAAGTTATTCTTCAGTATTCCTATTAAATATAAACGGCTGCTACCAACTGAGTCAATATGGCTGAGGGTGCAATCCTAACCTGGAGTTAGGCCAGCAGAGTTTGGCCAGCACAAGGGCCACAGGAGAGATGGCACATGTTTGTCTGCGCTCTCTGCCTCCAAGAGTGGTCCAAACATACTTTATGGTGGCCCTTGTGCCGGCCAGACTTTGCTGGCCTAACTCCAAAGTAGGACTGCGCTCTGTGGCTGGCAAGGTTAAAACTTGCTATCTTTTCAAGTGACACGGCCTGTTCCTACTGGCACCCAGTATTGCAGTGGCATAAGGCACTTTCCTGCTGTTGCAAAAGGTGCAGAAGGAGCAAGCTCTGTGCACCAGTGGACAGTGGAGCTCTACAGGCCCTCGTAGGTTTGTGCAGGCAGTGGGAGGGAGGCGGAATGGGGCAAAGACAGGCCTGACAGGAGGGGGGCAGGTCAGTACTAGGAAGGGGCAGTTTGGGCAGCAGCGGCCCATGTTTGAGGCCAATCCCCTGACCCAGGTCCACATGGTCTTGCGACAGCAATATTGCTGATGCAGGTCCGAGTTGACCTAGTGGGCCAGCATGGGCTTACCCCAGGGCAAGGGAACAAATGTTCCCTTATCCTGAGGAGGCCTCTGGAGACCAAAACGCCCCCATGGGATGCCATGTTAACACCACTGCATCACTGTATGGGGAGTCTTGGTGGAATAAGCTGATAGAGTCAGGAATCCATGGAAGCATTTTAAACCTCCCTCAGACATTATTTTAATAAACCTTATTTATATTTTTTCAAAAGTGAGTGTGTGTGTGTGTGTGTGTGTGTGTGTGTGAGAGAGAGAGAGAGAGAGAGAGAGAGAGAGAGAGAGAGAGAGAGAG
>JAJKFI010000146.1:978929-1044177 GCA_029204185.1 Lerista edwardsae | reverse complement strand
AGAGAGAGAGAGAGAGAGAGAGAGAGAGAGAGAGAGAGAGAGAGAGACATTTCAACAGCAGAGAATAAAGGTATGGCCCCAGAGGCAAATATAAAGATGAGAAATATGCTGCCAGAGACTTGTGCTGGCATTTTGGCCAGTTTGGATTGCACTGTGTGTTACACAGATGTGTTTATTTGTGAGTAGATGAGTGTGCGTTGGCTCTTATCAAAGGCCAGGTGATGGGGAACAGCAGGCTACCATAATGGTGCCAATCTGATGAACAAATGCTCCAGAAGCCCATCCCCCATGCTGCCATACTAAAAGGATAAAAACAGAGGCTTGAGTAGGTGGTAAGGTGAAGCCATTTTTTTTTAATGGTGAGTCTCGATAAGCGTGTCATTTTAAAAACTGGGTATCTGTGCTAAAAAGTTGGGAAACATGCAATATTATGATATATTACCTTTATACAGTATTACCTTGTATGAGATATCCTAAGATGTTCTAGGATGTCAAACTGATTTCATACAGTGGGCTGAATAGCATTTATGATGTCTGCTATGGGCCAGATGTCATTAATGACCAGAAATGAGCTCTTTTTCTCACTTAGGAGCTCATTAGCTGCAAATAGAAGAAAAAATACGCAAACCTTGATCATTATTTTACAGATATGGAAAAGACCAATTACGTGGGCTGCCCTTTCAGCAGTGACACCACAGCTCAGCAGCTCAGCAGCTGATGGTGGTGTTGGGAGAGCCCAAGGGCCAGATAAAGGGCTTCCACAATTGCATCCGGCCCCTGGACTTTATGTTTGACACACCTGTTCTAGTTAATGAAACCAACAGAAAAGTGACATTATTTTCCACTTCTAATCAGCTCCACAAGATGGCGCTATTTGATTTATCACCTACCTAAATTCAATCCTCCTTTTATAGGTAAAGGGCATTGGTACTTTGCTGCTGGTGCTGCTGCTTCTTTTTTTTTTTAACAGACAGCTGAGCGTGAACAGCTTGCATGCAGGCATACAAAGGGAAGTGGAAAAGATTCAGAGTGAGAGAGCAAATAACAGCATCAGGGATTGGCTTAGAAAGCAGCCTTAAGGACAGCGATTGCATTACTAGGAAAGAACTGATCAGGGACAGATGTTCAGGCACATCTGCAAGTTACTTATTTGGGAGTTTCACAGCCTACATGTGCAGGAAGCTTCAATTTGCATACATACTTCGGCCAGCCTGCTATTGCTGCCTCTATTGGAAGCAGAAGCTCTCCATGATCAAGGCTGAGGTACCTCAAATCACTTTTAACAGGGAGTAATGACAATTGAAGCTGGGACTCTGTGCATGCAAGACTCACATTCTGTCTTTGACCAATGGACTCTCCAATCCAAAACCACAGATTAAGGGGCTATATAGTTTGCCTTTAGTTTTCTTTTTCCATGTGCACAACTATGGCAATTCAACAGCAGGCTCTCTCTCTCTCGCTCTCGCTCTCTCTCTCTCTCTGCTTTTTAATGTGAAATAGGCCAGTGATGTGAAATAGACTCAATATGTCATGATGTGTCCAGAATTTCCTGGAACTATGTCAGAAATGATTAAAACAGGCTCAGAAATGTGAATCAGAACAGCCAAGATCCACTTCAGTGTCTCTTCTCTCAAAACCATTTGCTCTGGTTCACAGTGAACTTCAAAAGCTACCAAAACAGTGATGTTTCCAGCAGGGCACAGCAGTAGATAAGTACCTGCTTAGGGGGGGAAAAACCTCTCTGAAGTTTTCCCAGTCATTCTGAACATAAGTCATTTTGCCTATTACTTACATCTGTCTAACTCTCCAAGATCAAGGGAGGCCAATCTTACAGTTATTTTAGGTGCAAAACCTATATACATTAAAGGGGCTGAAATGCTAAGCAGTCAATTATCAGCAGTTTCAGCCTCCCTACGTAGAAGACAGAGTGTTCGGTACTGGATGGAACACTGCTGGAAAAAAATCATGGCCTTTTCACACTGTTACTAGTAAGGATTGCCACTGAAGTCTGGGAAAACCAGAAATTCAGTGGCCCTATTCAAAAGGGCTGTAACCACAGAGATGCACCATAGTTATGGCCTCTCTGTGGTCATGCTGACAAGCTGCCAGTGCATTCTAACACCACATTCCCCACAAGTACAGCATTTGTCTGCAGTGATAAACATTGTACCTGACGGGAGATCTTCCTCATGATTAAGAACTCTGTACAAGCAGCCATCTTGGTAGATGCAGACCTTACTTTTGCTATATTCCTTTTATGAGTGTTGAATTTTCAAGTGGTTTTTGTTTTAAAAAATTGTTTTTAGTTCAGTGCTTTTACATAATATTTTGTCCCAATCTTGCTTTCTGTCAGGGATGTTTCATGGTTGTGCAGTTGCTTCAGTCTAAGAATATGAGTTTGCATTCCAGGAGTGTCATTTTATTATGTCACAATGATGGTACTTCCTGCTTGCTGATGTCACTTTTGGCTATGACATCACTTTGTTTAATGCCATCATTTGTGGTGGGTCCTGACATGCGTGCCATTCTAAAAATTGGGTCCTGGTACTGAAAAGTTTGGGAACCACTGTTGTATTGTGTTTATTACTGCTACCTGCTCAGCATTATAGCCACACCCCTTGGCATCTATAAATCATGCAGCAGCCTCTAGGGCTGTTAAAAAGTTTGGGAATGACTGCTTTGACCACATAAACAAACTGGAGTAGACTGGGAACTTACTGGAATCCATGACATTCTGCTGCATGTTCATAATGGTGCAAGTAAACCAGTCACTTAAAGGGAAGATTATGTCAACAATGTTCAGTATCATAGCGATCTAACAAAGAACATAAAAATTGGATCTCTAAAAAAAGTACATTTCTTGGATTATTGCTATCATAGAGATCTGATATTAAGGGCTCAATCCTAACCAATTTTTCAACACCGGGGTAAGGGCAATGCATCTCCGAGGTAAGGGTAAAAACATTCCCTTACCTTGAGGTGGCCTCCGTGACTTTCCACTGCAGCACATGCCCCATTGACACAGCTATGTCAGAGCTGGAAAGTTGGTTAGGATTGTGCCCTAAATTACATATCTAAACTTACTCAGGGGACGAATCAACGGTTACTTAAGGGGCATAGCCTCACTGAAGCTGAAGCTAACCCAGGTCACTGAATCCTCCCTTCCGTTATCATAACAAGAATGACTGACTCCATTTCAAGACCAAACTCCCAGAAGCATTTTCAAGATGTGCAATGACTCTTAAGGGTTGGGTGCATTAACTATGGGACAAACATTTCATGTTCCAAGTATTGCCACCTAGACCTAGTATTGCCGCCTTTGTAAGGCTTTCCATCCTGGTTACATAATGTTTGCCAAAATTTGCGAGTTATTTAAACTGAACCCACTTGGCTGCCATTATCCCATTCTACAAACCTTATATTACTTTTAGCATATTTTGCAAATAAATAAAAAGGCACCTAGTCAGTACAACTTCTCAAAAGTCCCTTGAGACAATACCAAGGGATGACCTCCTTAGAATGCAGGCTGAATGTGCCTTTGGTCAAACAATTTCTACCCATACCAATGAGCATGGGTAGTTCTAGAAAACAAACACACAAAGAGAACACTTTTGTTGTAGAGTTGGATGTTGTAGCAATGAATGCTTCTAAGCAGCCTTACTAATGGGAAGAACTTTAGGGGCAGGAGGTGTGGACTGATGGTTGAGCTGCTGGTACTGCCTGAAGCTAACAGGAAAATCTGCGGTTTGCTTTTGGATGGGAGACGAATGCCAGGCTGTGACAAGCTGCAGTACCTGTGGTGGCAGAACAGAGTCGCTGTGGAGCTGATTACTCACCGCAAGGGAGAGTTGCGGGGGAGTGTGTGAGGAGGCCAGCTGGCAAAGAAGGGAATACGACCTTGAGGACCTGTCCAGGCTTGACTTGCGATTGCCTGCTGAAGCTTGATGGCAGGCAGCCAAAGGAGAGAACCACACTGTGAAGGCAACATCTGGGCCTGAGGATTGGCAGATCACAAGAATACTGTAGATTTGTAAAAAAAACCCATTGAAAAAATGGTGGTTTACACTAGCCTGCTCATGTAAGCCGCCTTGGGCATTTGCTTCGGCATGGGAAAGGTGGGGTATAAATTCTTCAAATAAATAAAAATAAATAAATTGAATAAACTTTAAGGACTTAAAAACAAGACTGCCATCATCTGCCGCCTTTGGTATTAGCTTTATTTTCCCTTGCAAAGTTTGAGACGGAGGGGTAGTTCCTGCCCAAACCGTGAGAGAAAAGTGTGGGACTGTCATTCTGTAGCATGCAAAGCATGACACACAGTTTTTGTCTGTTCGCCCCTGTTTATGTCTTGTGGGTTGCTTCTGCCCTTCTTCCTTAGCTACAGTACATTGGTTGTCAGTTTCTGCATGCAATTTGGGATATTGGTTTTGACCTTTAAATTCCTAAGTAGCTTGGAACTAGAATTTGTGAAGATAGTGGCATAGCTAATGGGGCCAGTTGGTATAGAGCCCTGGGTACCACGCCTTGGGGGATGACAAGGTACCTTCTCCTGCACCCCCTACCCTGTGGGCATTTAGAGTGGTTGTGTGCAACTCTGAACAGTGCACCACTTTTTTTGTGAAAAAAATAGTTGGCCCCTCAGAGCAGCGTGCGACCAATTTGAGTGCCTGCAACCTGGAAGTAATTGGTGGTGATGTCATTTCACCACAATTACTTCCAGCTCAGACACTTCCAGGAGGTGGGATGACATCAAGCCCTGGGTGCCATAGGAGCAGTGATGAAATTCAGCTAGTTCTCACCAGTTCTGCAGAACCGGTTGTTAATTATAGGTTGGGAGAGGGAAGAAAGGCAGCGGCCGCCCTGAAGGCCGCCCTGAAGGACATAGAACCGTTTGTTAATTTATTTGAATCCCACCACTGCATAGGGGTCAGCTATGCCAGTGTGTGAAGGGTCCTGTCCTCCTTCTGAGTTGACACACACAAGTTAATTTTGCAATACACATGAAATTGGATTATCATCTCTGCTACGTTTGGGAGGGGTGCATAGAGGAGCTTGCATAGATATCTAATTGTACAAATTGAACAATTGATATCTATTTGAACAAAACATCTAATTGTATTGCTTCTGCCACCATCTTTAGATGACATCTTTCAGTCCTTGAGAAACTGCAGAGTATGTCAGCTAGACCTGAGCTGTAGTGAACACTTTCGAGGATGTACAAAAGAACACTTTGATCACTGAGAGCGCAATTTTAACCTGGAGTTAGGCCAGCAAAGTTTGGCCGACACCAGGGCCACTGTAAAGCATGTTTGGACCACTCTCGGAGTCGGGGAGGATAGTGCAGATCTGTGTGCTGGCCTCTCTGACTCCGAGAGTGGTCTAAACATACTTTACGGTGTCCCTTGTACCAGACAAACTTTGCTGGCCTAACTGAGCTGGCCTAACTACAGGTTAGGATTGCGCTCTGAATTTCAGTTGTGAAACAACAAAAAATTCAGTATGCTTTTCCTTTTCATATTATACTGGTGCATATTTTTGTTAAAAACGCATGCATGCCAACATGCATTTTTGCAAAAGTTAAAATAGGCTAGTTTCACTATTTTGTCTTGTTTTACAGACAAGGACACATGCACATGTGTTTCCTGATTGAGCTGAGGTTCACTTGGTCAGGATATGGAACGTTAACATGACAAATGTAATAATTGTGTAGGAGGAAGTTCATTCTGATTAACGGGTATCCTATTCTTATTGTACTGTCACTCTTGTTGGATAGGCTTACACCATTTCAGGGAGATACTGCAGCAAATGCAGTAATGTTGGAATCACGTGCAGGAAGCAGAAAGTTTGAGAGAGAGAAAATAGCCGAGACTGAATTTATTTTGGCAAAAGTTCAGGAACCAAATCTTGAGTGAAGACACACACTGTGGGTTTGTGTAGACCTATAAATAACAGAAGAGGTGGTTAACCTGTGTTTGGCTCATACAGGTGAATGCCTCCGTCACATGCCCCTTAATCCTGCACATGGAAAATTAACATGTTGGGAAGAAGTCCAGACTAGAATCTTTCTCCCTAACATCACATTTTTGATGACCAAAGATTTTATTCCCCTTTGTGTTGAAGAGCATCCAGTGATGTGAGCGACCACATGTGGTGTGAAGATGTACAGTCGTGAAACAAGTTTACCTCCTCCTTGGCTGTTTGTGGCAATGAGCACAAAAAGCTGCTGGTGTTCGTGTTGAGGAAGAAATGTGACAGCCAGTGGCATTACTACAGGGGGGATTAAAAGATAATAATGAGGTATAAAATGTTTATTAATCTAGATCAGTGGTATTCAAACTATTTAGATCAGGACCCACTTTTTAGAATGGCACTCATGTCGGGGACCCACTGGAAGTGATGTCATGGCCGGAAATGGCATAATCAAGCAAGAAGTGCTGTCATTGTGACATAACAAAATGACATTCAACAAAATTGGCATTCTTGGACTGCAGCAATTATACAACCATGAAATATCCCTGACAAAAAGCAAGATTAGGACAAAATGTGAACTAAAAACAATTTTTTTAAAAATACCCTCACTTGAAAATGTAAACTGTTAACACTCATCCAAAGGAATATAACAAGAGTAAGCTCTGCAGTTTCCAAGATGGCTGCTCCCAGCTTTTCATGACCCACCTGACATCAGGTCGCAAACCACCAGGTGGGCCCGACCCACAGTTTGAACAACACTGCCCTTTACACATTTTACCCTGACACCCATTCATCTGGCTTAGTGCAGGCGTAAGGACCAAGCATCTAGACCAATGGTTCTCAAACTTTTTAGATCGGGACCCACTTTTTAGAATGGCACTCATGTTGAGACCCACCCGAAGTGATGTCATTAACCTGGAAGAAGCCTTAAAGAAGTCTTAAAGAAGCATTAAGATCAACAGGAGGCAATGTGGAATATTTGCCTATGGGCACTGTGTCACTATTTAGCCCAGCAATTTTCAACCACTGTGCCATAGCACATTGGTGTGGCATGAATGGTCTGCAGGTGTGCCGTGGGAATTTGGCAGGGCCATGCCTTGACAACTTTAGCTTCTTGTCAGTGTGCCATGAGATGACTGTTTAAAATGGCTGGTCTAGCCCATTATCTAGCCAAAGAGCTAGTATATAGCTCATTATATTAAGGCTGCAAGTCTGTGCAAATTTACCTGGGAGAACGTCCTATTGAAAACAGTGGGAAGTACTTCTTAATAAAAATGAATAGCCTGCACTGTATTTCGGATAGATTTTAACCTCAATTTTCAATTTTTATATATTAAAACAAAACCCTTTCTGAAAACTATTGCAACCCACTCCAAGAGTTTGAGCTAGATCAGTGGTCTTCAACCTTTTTCAGGCCATGACCCCACTAAATAAATAAATAAATAAATCATGAAACTCGGGACCATCACCCCCTTGTCACCCACAATTCTTGCCCCCTCCCAGGACCCTATCTGCCCACCCCATCCCCATGACTGCCCATCCCTCACCCCTGTAATGCCCCCCAGCACTGTTCACTGTAACCAAATACTCTTATCAGAGAGAGCAGACAAAGAGTTACCACGAAGCCTGGCACTAGTAAAAGCTATCTTAGCTTCAACATTTTACATTCCTGTAAGTTGCTGTGACCCCACAATTGAGGCTTTGCAACCCCATTGGGGTCCTGACCCTAAGGTTGAAGAACCCTAATATAAGCTAGCTTTTAAAATGGAAGTATAACAAGTTTCAAAGTGGAAACAAGCGGCAGGAGAAGGGAACACACTTATGAAGAAATTCAAAGCAGATTTTTAAAATTACAGTCTTAATAGGATGTGGTTATGCATGTGTGGGTATTGTCTTGACTAAAACCTGAGCTTTAAAAAATTACCACTATGCCACTGCCCACAATGGTTTTATTACCAACTGTTCTTGGTCATAGTCATAGCTTGTAAAATAGCTTGTAATGGTTGGTTGAAATGGAAAGCCATCTTTGATATTTTTATTTTCATTCCTTCCTACAGTAACAGACCCAGTCCAAAACAGTTTTAACAAAATAAACGTAATAGCCCAGTCATTAAAAGTGCTACTTGGGCATGTTAGTCCTGGTCAGAACAGTATGCCTGGTCCAAAAACTGATGGTATGCCTTGACCATTTCAGCTCCTTATCAGTGTGCTGTGAGATCAGTGGCGTCTCTACAGGGAGGGCAAAGCTCTAAGTTTTGCAAGAAGCCTTACCTTGCAGTGAAAAACCACTCCTTTCCTGCACCGTTTTAGCCAATCCTCACAGGGAAAAACAACATCTTGGCGTTGCTTACTCGCTACCGCAGCAAGGGAGAGGAGGGATTTACATGACAGGGTAAGGCTTCTTGCAACACTTAGAGCTTTGCCCTCCCTGTAGAGACGCCTCTGTGTGAGATGAAAAAGGTTGAAAGATCACTGAGTTAGACAGATAACAATAAGATGAAGTCCAACATGAAGCGTTATGAAAGGTGCATGGCTTCTAAGATAGGGACTCTCTGACTTGAAAGTGGTACTACTGAGAGAGATTGAGATTGTTGAGCCACTTCATGTGCAAGAGGGGTGTGTGTGTGCGTGTGTGTGTGTGTTTACGTAACCACATTCTGTTTTTACTATACCTTTTTTTCCCCCAGGCACATTCTTATGAGCTATATATATGCATCATGTCCAAAAGTGGGAAAGAAGATGTCTTCTTCTTGTTGTTGTTCAGTCGCTAAGTTGTGTCCGACTCTTTGCGACCCCATGGACCACAGCACGCCAGGCCTCCCTGTCTTCCACTAGCTTCCGGAGTTCGCCTAATTTCATGTTCATTGCTTCGGTGACACTCTCTAACCATCTCATCCTCTGCCGCCCCCTTCTCCTTTTGCCTTCAATCTTTCCCAGCATGAGGGTCTTTTCTAATATAAAGAGTCCTCTCTTCTCATGAGGTGGCCAAAGTATTGGAGCTTCAGCTTCAGCATTTGTCCTTCCAGGGAGCAATCAGAAGAAGCTGTCTAGTGGTATGCAAAAGGCTGATGTGCTCAGAGGCCTGCCCAGGGCATTGATCTTAGTTTTTGGCACCCTCAGCTACATTGCAGAGGGCACCATGCCAGAAATCTGTGAGGACAGGTTTTGCATCTTTTGTGCTTACTGTAAGGCACTACTGTTGGAATTTGGACGCAACGCCGCCTGCAGGACTCTGGAAGACAGTGTAATGTCCAGTCACCTGAGACCTCTTTACCTGCCCCTCTCTGATCATTGCAGAAGGTATGGTCTTTAATACCGTATCCTTCCTGCTCTTTCTCCACACATTCTCTCTTCTTTCCACAAATGTGCTCTGCCAGGGCTCCATGCTAACCAGGCCAACTGCACCAGACGTCCACACACAGAGCCTCTAGGGTTCTCTGTTCCAGAGTAGTCTCAGAAGATGTTCTGTATATATACAACTATGAACTGTGAGTAAAGTGTTTCTTATGAAACCTTCACCAAGTCTCCACTCCTATGTCTGTTTTATTGATAGCAACTAGCCAGGTGGTAGAATATTTTACCATAAGAAGGCAGTGCTTTCACCGATTATTCTGCTTCCCCCCTTCCAACAATTGTTTCAGTCATTTTAATCTTCCGAGATGTCAGGAAGAAGACTACGGGAAAAAATAGCAGAGTCTGGGAGTGAAAGTTTATTCTTTCCTTTCCTGTTTTGTAGATGTGTGTGTATTTACAGGCAGAATGCATCATGATGCCTAAGCTGTAGTTAAACTCCCCTGCCAGAACATGCATAGGTTTTGTGGTCACCCTCTGAATAAGCTTCCTGAAGTTCAGCAAAGTGTTTCTGAGCTAGACTGTGGAAGAAAATGACCTTTCTAGTCATTTTCATTTTGCTATCACAGGTATTGCCACTTTGGGATAATCTTGGAGTTTGTGGTAGTACAATGTGAGGGCGACTTATTTGTAGCGCCCTGTGCTACAGCGGCCAGTGTTGAAAGCACTTCAGGATTAGGGGTGTCTGAGCTAACACTGCGGGGGTGAGGGGTGGGGGGTTCAAGCAACCATGCCAAAACCCTGGCTAATAATAATAATGCTTGCTTCTACATATACAGGCATGCCCTGGTATCCACTGATTCAGTATCCATGGTTTCAGTTTTCCATGGATACTGGGAAGCCTATTAAAAAGATGGGGGAACATTACACTATTCTCTTTTTTAAAAACTTGTTGCAGCAAAACCACTGATGTTCCCCTATCTTTAAAAAGGCGTCCCCAGTGTCCATGGTTTCAGGTACCACGGGGCAGTCCGGAACAGAACCCCAGCGGCTATATTGAATTCTGATATAATTTATTTATATTTCTTTGATTGATTTGTAAATAGGCCAAAGCCTCCCAAAGCAGTTTACATACCATTCAAAATGACAGCAAAATAATCAGCTTTTCTCATCTTTTGAACCAAATATGTAAGGGCAGGCACTGACTTTTTCCCTCTCTGCATCACAGCTCTAAGGGTCAGCAAAGGCTGATGTGGGGGATGAAATGGCAACAATCCTCAGCCCAGGTGTTCTAGTGGCTACTGGCTTGAGGCAGGCCTGATATACATTACCCATAGGAGAATGGCTGCCAAGAAGAACCTTACATATGTAATCCTCTTATATTCTTTCAAAAGCATCAAAGCATTTGATTTTGTTTTGCATTTACACAAAATAGGATCTAAAAATATACTGCTTTGTTTTCCTATATTTGAACAAAGTGGAGGTAATTGTTTACATTCCTCCTCCTGTCTACTGAAGAATACTCTCTGTCTCAATCTGACCTTAATTTTTAATGGGCGATATATTGTCTATCCATATATAAAAATATGGACAACATTGTATTTGCCTTAATCCAATGTTTTCCGTTCTCTTTGATCTGATGTTTTGTGGCCCAGAGCTAGCATCTTTGCAGTCACTTGCATACAACGAACAGAATACACTGTTCAAGATCCAAAAATATAATGCTGTTGCCAGGATACAATTCGAAGATGCAATTGAAAATGTGTTACCGAAAGTACTTGAAATCAGTGTGGTATCCTAGTAATATGAATGGCATCAAAGAGCCCAATTCTATCCTGTTCCCCCACCTTGGCTGGTGCAGCGCATCAAAAACAGTACGCTGTATCCAATGGGGGCTGGTGTGTGTGTGTGAATTGGGAGGCTTCACAGGTGAAAGGGATTAAAAAGGGACTCCTTGAACCTGCACCAAGGAAATAGCTGGCACAGGTCTGAGAAGAGAAAGAGGGAGGTTGCTGAAAAGAGGGATAGGATCTGACATGTGCCAACACCACAGAATCCATCCCATCATGCCCCTTCCCCACCCATTTTACCCCCTCCACTCCCCTACTGCTGCTTTACTGCTGGTGGACAGGGAGTGCTGCCACCTTGCAAGGCAGCCCTCCCAAAATGAAACGATTTGTGACGGTGGAAGTGCCTTCTACTGTCACAAAGGGCTCCACACACCAGCCCCTATTCTCAGCGGTGGTGGGTCGTAAGTGAATATGATTTATCCATTGAGCTACACCTGGTTGTATTATGAAGAATACTATTTGAGATATTGCCATTATGTCAAGGGAGTCTGCTCTTTCTATGATAAAATGAATTTATATCATATACTGTATCCTGTTCAGAGCAGCTGTCACTATGGAAGAATCATTCTGTTGTGTAACTATATTTTCGTTCAGATGCACTTTATTCAACAAAGGGTTGGTTAACGTGGACTGTATGGAAAGGTGTCTTTTGAAGGCAGAAAGAAAATGATGCCTTCATTAGCTTTTTTATTGTCTCTTTATTATTCAGGAGATGGGGCAGGAGATATGTACAGTTGTGCCAGTTTGTGCTGGTGAGGGTGTGCACTCGTGGTTTATCTGCTGATGTATGGGGGACGCTTGTTATGCGGCACAGATATGTTTCTGAGCTTCATTGTTCAATTTTTGATGGAAGATTTAGGCTGCAGTCCTATGCACAATTACCTGAGAATAAGCTCTTCTAAACTCTGCTTCTGAGCAGCTATGTATAGTTTTGTGCTGTTATAGTGATTTACAGCCCAATCATGCTTAAATCTCCACTTGGTGATGCAGCAATGTCGGCATGGGCTATGATACACCATCCTGTTCTGCCATCCCCTGTCTCGTTCAACCCCCTCCCCATTCTGCTTCAGCTCCTGAGCTGAACTTGAGTGCCCTGGCAGGCCTCTGTTGCTCTGCTGACTTCAGCAGGAAGACTTAGGCCTTTGCACTGGTGCACATGGGCCTAAATGCCCATTTGTGACAGCGCGTGCTATTAGAACATACGTTCCGCCAGTGCAGGCCCTCATTAAAACTGCACTGTTAGTGCAATTGGGGACCGTTACTGCAGTGCGGGACTGCATGAGGCACTTTAATGGTTCTGTGTAAGAGCTTTTTTGTTTTTAAACTGCTGTTGCTATTTTTGTCAGTGCTGTGGATGAACATGTTATAATGCTATGATGATAACTGCATGTTAATGGGGTGGTGTATGGGGGCAGGAAGCCAGGCCCATTACCAACATTTAAACATCAGATTTTCTGTAGGGTCAAATGCATGGACCCCTGATGCTGTAGAATGACCAAATCTTTACACTTATAGGGAAATCCCTGTATCTCTGTAAAACTCAGGGTGGGGAACCCAAGGGAAATCCCCAGAGCCAGCTGGACAAACTATTTTGGTGTGTAAAATGGGGAAATGACCTTCCATTGGTGGGTTAAGATAGCTAGGGGTGGGGTTTTTTGGTGATATTTTTTTCCAAAATTTCTTGATTAAAATAGCAAATTGCGGTCTTATTGTGTTTTTATCCAAATTTTTTATTGCAAATTGTACAAACAGTGCAATAAATAAGGATGAATGGCTCTACAAAGGCAAGCAATCACTGGCACACAGACCCTACCCTGAAATAGCCTGCTCAAAAATTCCGAAGCCACACTCTGGTTACTGCTTGGAGCGTCAAGAAACAGCTACTTACACAATCCATTAAAGTCATCCCAGTGTGCACTGTGAATGATGAACATGCATGTTCATAGTCTAAGCAAGCTTCTTCCTGTTTCTGCCACTCCTCTCCCTGATCCCTTGCTGAAAACTATTTGTGGATTCCTCAAAACTGTGTCAAAAATAAGCAAAAGTGGTGTTATTTTGTGTTTTGACCTAAATTTTGTCTTATGTAGTGTTGTCAGTAGAAATTCTCATTATTTAATGTTCTGTGTTGATCACTGAAAAAAACCACCCCTAAACATAGTTAATGGCAGGTAGCAGAAATTAGTTCCGGCATTGGCTGTTGATGTTCATATGCTGATTCCCAGATGTTGCTTGATGCCACACACCAATCCGGAAAGCAGTATTCCCTGTTTGCTCTGTCTGTATTTTCCTGACCCTATGATCCTCCCCTATTTTCTTGCTGACTTTAGCCTGTATGGGGATTATGCTAAGTACTGATGGTGTGTAATCAGCCCTGTGTGACATGGCTCTTGGCACTGTGCCCATAGTGAGCAAAGGATTGCCCCTCTTATCCTAAACAGTACAAGCTCACATATACGTAGTTGCCTAGTCAATTCCAGGGAAACCACAGAGTGAGGAATTCGTAATTAGCACTCTTGCTTCAATAGCTGAACAGCCAGAGTTGTATGAAAATCTAAGTATATCAATATTGACAATCCATGTTCCTTTTGCTGATTACTTGTACATCTCCTCTAAGGGTTTTGTTCATATTTTCGCATAGACGTTCTTAAGCAGAATCATTTTGATTTATACAAGCAACCCGCCTGTTTACAGGAGAGGTTATGTAAAATCAATCAAATTGTCAGGTCAATATTCCTGACCCCTGCTAGTTAAAGCCATTAGTCTAGTGGCCAGATTCTTTATTCATTAATGTAATGGCCAAATTAGGGAAAAGGTTACTGGATTGTGATACAGAGAACTCTTGACATTGGACGAACTGGCCCATAGTTCCCAAACAATTCTTCAGCTGGCAATTACACAGCATACTCAACTATCAAATCTCATGGTAGCAACTTTGTTTAAACTGCCACAAATATTTCCTGAGGCACATGTGATATCATATCACCAACTTGAAACAAAATTGAGTAATGGACTGTTTAATCCCCAAAAGTAGCCAATATTTTTTGGCCAATATTTTTTCTGTAAATGGGAAAGGGGTCATTTGGGACACTAAGGTAGCAATCCTAACCAACTTCCCAGCACTGACATAATTGTTCCAATGGGGCATGTGCTGCATCCTGCAGTGGTGTAGTAGTCATGGAGTCCTCCTCAAGGAGAGGGGAGGTTTGTTCCCTTACCTCAGAGCTGCATTGCCCTTACTCTGGTGCTTAGCTGGAAAGTTGGTTAGGATTGCACCCTACCAGCATGCTATGCTGGTAGGATGCATGTTTTGCCAGCATAGCATGCTTTCTGGCTGTTGCAAGAGTGATTCCACTGGAGAGAGTGGCCTGGCTACCTCCAGAAGTGGTGAGCAGTTAGGTCTGCTGAGTGGATAAGGTTGTCAGGTAAGGCCATCTACAGAGGGAGGTGAGGGAGGGTGGACTAGGATGATGATGGGGTGAGGAGGATGGCTAATAGGAACTTGGATGGGGGGGGGTAGAAATGGCACCAGTGCCTGCTGAATCCTGACCACTTTCTTGAGCTTGATGCACTTTCACAGGTCAAAGCAGACTCGTGCCAGCGATATCACTGCACAGTTCCAAGTTAACTCACCCGACCCCCAAAGGCAGGGCAAGGGAACAAATGTTCCCTTACCCTGTGGAGGCTTTTGGAGGCCAAAATTCCCCAGCAGGATTTGGCGGATGTCATGTTGGCAGCACTGCATTGCTGTGCAATGCTGTATTACTGTGTGGGGAGTAGCAGTGGATTGGGCTGATTGCTTGGTCATTTGCTTACATTTTCACACCATATGTTGTGAAGTATGGTACTTGGGCCAATTCATGTGACTCCTCCTGTACTGAGGGAACACATGTACTTTAACGACATATATTGGCTTCATTTACACAACTGCCAGGTTTCCAGTGCCACTTCCTAACATATTGTACTTCACAGTCCTATCGGGGCCAATGTGGTGTATTGGTTAGTGTCAGACTAGAAATGGGAACACCAGTGTTCAAATCACCTACAGCTAGGAAGAGCATTTGGGTCAGTTGCTCTCTCTCTCTCTCAGCTTAGCCTATAAGGTTGTTGTGAGGATAAAATGGGACAAGGACCACACACACATTTCACACTGCCCTAAACATCTTGGAGGAAAGCTGGGATGGGGTGAGCAGTTGCAGAAATCTCTTCTTAAAGGAGCATTTGTTACCTCATTCCCTGCTGCTGCTGTTGGGCATTATCCTCATGCGGAATATGAGGGAGGTCTGTGGTTGACCAGGCAACTAGTAGGGAAGGACCCTGATGGCAGTTGGTGGCACTTTTTCCCTAGGGCCCGGGTATTTCAATATGATTATGTTCTAAACTGGGCAGGGTATCAGGGCTCAAATAAAATGTTGGCTGCATGTTGGATTGTTCTTTTGCCCCTTGGCAGCGGCCAATATTGAGGACCCACTGCCAAGCCTGCCCTGGCTGTCAGAAGAGCAACATAAGGAAGTTCCCTAAGGTTCAGAAGGGGTTACTGCATATTTCCTGGTGTGAATGGTCCATTCTGCCTCTTTCCAGGACAGAGCCAAGGCGTTCCCCACTGCCACGCTGCGTGGCGTTCCTGGTGGGACAGTCTGGTTGATCCAAATGACCCCTGCCCAGTTGCAGAGGCTTCTGGCCTGCACACACTAAAGGTCTCCTCCTGCCTTGTGTACACGTGCTCTGTCAAGCATGGAGCATCCGCAAGCTCTTCCTGCTGTGCCTGGTTGCTCCAGCATGGTCTGAGAATTCAGATACACTCCTTCCGGCGGTGTATGCCTCCTTGTGAGCCAGCAAGCCCTGGGTTGGACCGTGTTATGGGAAGTCTGAAGCAGGGTATCAGATTGCATTCTATTTAATATAAACTGGTGGTGCTACAGATACTGTATTCCCTCAAGTTTTGCTTCAGGGTATTTGGAACAATGCATGTAGCAAAGACGAATTGTCATGAGTTTGTAAATATGATTGATTCCCAAGACTAGGGGCCAAACTGGTTCTGTGGTAAGAGATTTACATGACTATTGATTCATTTGCCCGATCAATCAAGGAGGGACGATTGCTTGATGAACTCGAGGGGCAATTTCCGTTCGCTGCTCTGTTTGTTTCATTTAAAAAAAATGCAATTAAAAAAAAATTACTTTAGGTTGCAGGCCTCAGCCCTGACCCTCAGCCCGATTCTGGAGGCTAAGCCCTCCGTGCGTGCCTGCGCAGAGAGAAAACCTTCCGGCTGCCCCCTTGGCAACTGCTGAGGCGGCGCCTGCGGCAGCGGGAGGAGACAGGCCCGAGCGCGCCCTGCCTGACAGACAGTTCAGAGCGCCTCCCCCCGACAACAAATGCAGAGAGAAGGAAAAGAAGAAGCGGCTCCCAGGGAGTGTCCCACCCGCTTGCAGCCGCCGCCTCCTCTCCTCCCCCCTTCCCTCCCGCGCCGAGCTGGCTCGGGTCATTCTTGCAAGCGCCGCCTGGGCATGGGTCAGCGTTCCGTTGTTTGCAGCGCTGTGGAACGGAGGCGAAGGGAGCAGGTGAGGGCATGCACGGGTCGGGGACCGGGGAGGTGAAGCAAAGGGAGTTGGGGAGAGTGAGGAGGAGGAGACGGACCCACGGCTTGGTGCCTGGGGGAGAGTAGGAGGAAGAGCGGGCACTGCTGGGAAGAAAAAGAAGGAAGGAAGGAAAGGGGGGGGGGGTCTGGCCTCCGGCGCAGCTTGAGGCTGGTTCCCGGGACGCGCTGCAAAAGACGGCGGGCGCGAGGTGGTGCAGGGTTGCCGCCGCGTTGCAGGTTGTTCGGCTCCTCTTGTCCCCCTCGCCGCCCCACTCCTCCCAAACGGGGATGCCTTTTTTGGTGTGCCTCGTCTCCTTCGCGCGCACGTTTACTCGGGAGTAAGCCGCCTTGCGTGCCGGAGCGGGGCAACCGACGTGCAGGGAGGAGACTAGGGGGTGGCGTGGGGTGGGGGAGAGGACAAGGCACCTGTTGCTGGTTTGCATCCTTCCATCCGTCTCTCGCGCGCAGCGGTGACCTCGGCTTCAACTGCGATTTGGCTGGGAGGCTTGCTAAAAGGATTACAGCGGCTGCAAGTCCTTCTCGCGAGCCTCCCCCGCGCCCAGATGGAAGTGAAGTTGGACGTGGGCGAAGGCTTTACCTGCTTTTGCTTTCAGCGATCAGTTTTGTCTGGGGGGGGGGGCGGCGACGACGACACCCTGAGACTCCTCTGCGGGCTTTCGGTTGGTTTCACGTCAACCTCATTGAAGATAGAATGAGATGTCGTTCCCTTTCAGATTTAGTTTTGGTTCTTACTCGCTCTTCCTTGTGCATTTTGCACTTGCCCTCTTGATGAACTAGGGAAGGGGAATGAGGTAGCTGGGCTGGGGCTGTCTAGTTGGGGGTATGGTTTTCGCCTGATAGCCACCTGCCTATATCGACCCTGCTGTTTCCATGGTAAGCAGTATGGACCAGGAGGGTTCAGCTCAGTCAGTGGGTGGCTTGTCAGATTTAGAGATACTAAACAGAGGATTCAAAGCCTGACAAAAATAAACCATGGACACAGCAGAGACTGGCTTCAGCAAGCAGGCTGTGGTTGTCACCAGGAAAGCCTGTTTCTGCCTGGTGAGGCCTCCACGCTGCAGCTGTTAACATGTGAAAGTGGCAGCAATGTGAATCTTGTGGTGAGTCCCCACAGTCAGTGCGCTACTAAACTCCCCCACTGTGCAAAGCACACCCTCCCCTCAATTTGTGGCAGTGCCTTGGTGCTCATGATGTTCGACGATATCCTAAAAGGTCAGTTCAGATGTTTGGAAAGGATATGTGGTACTGTCTTCGTAGGTCTGTGTGATTTCAGACTGATTGAGATTGGGGGACTGGGCAGCAAAATGGCAGATTCGATTTAATGTACTGTAGACAAGTGCAAAGTGATGCACATTGCCACAGATAATCAAAACTTCACAAATAGGCTAATGGGTTCGGAGCTGTCTGTGACAGAACAGCAGACAGATCTTGGGGTGATAGTGGACAACTCGATGAGGAGATCAACCTAGTGTGCAGCAGCAGTGAAGAAGGCCAATTCTATGCATGGGATGATTAAAAAAGGAGTTGAGAATGAAACAGCCTGTATTATTATGCCATTGTACAAATTGATGGTAAGACCACAGCTGGAATACTGCATACAGTTCTGGTCTCCACATCTCAAAAAAGAAATAGTGGAACTAGAAAAGGGGCAGAAAAGAGCAACCAAAATGATTACTGGGCTTGGGCACCTCCCTTACGAGGACAGGCTAAATTGTTTGGGGATCTTCAGTCTAGAAAAGAGGCTCCTGAGGGGGGACATGATTGAGATGTACACAATTATGCATGGGATGGATAAGGATGTTCTTTTCCCTCTCTCACAACACCAGAACCAGGGAACAATCATTTAAATTGAATGTTGTAAGAGTTAGAATAGTTAAAAGAAAATACTTTTTTAACCAGCAGGTAATTAACCTGTGAAACTCCTTGACACAGGAGGAAGTGATGGAGTCTGGCCTAGGTGCCTTTCAAAGGGGATTGGACAGATTACACGCTACAGTCCAGTACATGCTACAGGCAGTTATGCGCAGTGGTGCAACCTCCTGGTTTTAGATGTAAGCTACCTCAGGCCAGGCGCTAGGGAGAGGCAGCAGGATGTAGGCATCTTGTTGTGTGGTCCCTGGGGCATTTGGTGGCCACTGTAAGATACAGGAAGCTAGACTAGATGGGCCTTGACCTCATCTAGTGGGGCTCTACTTATATTGTTATGATTTCTCAGGACTGTTTGAGGTTGTCCAGGCTTGAAATAGGACTGTGCTGTACTGTGTCAGAGCCCTTGGAAAGGTTGCAGTGAGGATTAAATGGGTATTCCTGCTAAAAGTGTATGTTGGGTGTGGGGGAAGAATATAGTGTGAAAATATGGCCAAACTACAAGTGATGTGAGTGACCTGTGATTGGATCACCTATTGTTAGATAGGGGTGTGTGTGCGTGTGGTGATTTTTTAAAATAAAATTTCTTGATTAAAATAACAAGTTGCCGTGTACTGGGTTTTTATTCTATGTTCTCGTGTCAAGTTCTCATTTTTAAATGCTTTAAAAGTGTACTATGTAGATGATACAGGTGATATATTGTCACTAGATGCAGCCACAGTATTATTTCTAATTGGAAAAGTAATCTATTTTAATTTCTGAAAAATATCTTACACACAAAAATGCGGGGTTTTGTGTTTCTATTGAAATACTTTAACCCCCCCAAAGCTGGCATTTTGTATTTTTATGCAGTATGTAACAAAAAAAAGAAGAAGAAGAAACCCACCCCTACCTATTGTTGTTTTTACTTGAAAGTTGCCAGAGGGGCTCCAAATTCAGCTGAAGCAGTGACACTTGGGGAAACACTTGGGATGTGTTAATATCCTCTCCCCCCTTCATCATTTTTTCCTCAAAAAAAAAGGCTGACACCACCCCCCAATCATTTTTACCAGTCTAAATCCTACCAGAAGCTGTTGTTACTCCATGGATGAAAAAGCTCTGTGAGACAGATTAGATTGAAGGGAAGTAGTGATGGTGGGAAAGGCTTAAACACTATTTCCCCTGCATCTCTGCCCAAATTTAATTTAGAGTTCCCTTTCAAGCTGTTTTAAATACAATAATAATGTCTGGCGATCCAATCATATATTTCCTGTGTGATGTGCCATTTGCCCCTTATCTCCCATGATCTTGCAATGGTATTTTTGACAGCATATCACCACCCAAATTTATCCATAAATATTGAAAGATCTAGTTATGGGTTACATACAGTATGCACCATTTTATATATCTTCTTTTGCATTCCCCTCCTCTCTGGAGAGTCTCTCTTACCTCCGTACTAAGATTTGGAGAGTTGAAAGTAGGCTGTTTATGGTTTTCTGAACTTCCTTCTCCAAATGGAGGACATTATGTTTATGTGGATGATGGTGTATATTAATTTCTAAGCTGGTTCCACCCCTATTAATAAGCAATGAAAATCAGGGAGAGGCTGAAACTGGTATATGGTTTACATTGTACCAGTGCACTAGCAAAACACGTGTTTTATGTTAGTGTGGTTGTACGGATTGTAGGCTTCTGTGGACACCAGTTTGTTCATCATATGGAGTGAATTGCTACAAATTCATCAATCAACATTTTAATCAGCATTTATATTCTACTTTTCAACACAAAGTTCGCAAAGCAATTTACAGGCAAATAATAAAAAAGTTGAATGGTTCCTTGTCCCAAAAGGGCTCAAATCAGTGTCCTAAATAATACTTTCTGTAAAAGAAAGTTTTTTCAGTGCCCTCCCCCGGGAGGTGGGAACCACAAAACAGTAGTTGGCAAGGATTGTTCTGCTTCCATATAATGTTCCGTATAACTGTTCCTTAGTTATGAAATGTAAAATCTTCTTAGTTATCAAAGTAAGGTTTAGATTTCTAGATACAATAAATGTTTTCATAGGGAAAGTGTCATGAGTCAGCATCATGGCTGAGATCTTCTTTAGTGGTTATTACTTATTTGGGTCATGATAATGCCTTGTGGTGCCAACAAGGGTTCCTGTGTTTCAGGACCTTCATTAATACCCAAGTAAAGAGATGGAAAAAAATCCATTTCTCAGACAACCTAAGACAACTGTGAAAAAAAAAATCAGTTTCTCAGACAACCGTGCGCCAGGCCATACTAGAGGGATAAAGCAAACAAAAAATGGCCACATACAAATTGTTGATGAGGAAAGCAAGCAAATGCTGGACAATTAGCTTGGCTGCGTGTTTGGCATTTGGGTTTTCCATTTTCTCTTATCTGTATTAGAAGAACCAACACTCTCATTGGAGTTGTTGTATACTATTTTTTCTTTGGCGTTATTAGAAGTGTATGTGGATCTAGTATGCTGGGGGAAAAAAGACATTTTAGTAGTTCAGCTATTTTTTCTTTTTCCTTTTGAAAAAGAAGAAATGACAGTGTTTATGTGCCCCTGCCTTTTAAAATGTATAGATGTGTCCTTGATCCCTTTACTGTGGTCTGTTTATCTTTGGGTTGATGTTAATATCTAGTTGTGACACAAACAGGCTCTTGCCTAGTCTAAAGAATCACAGTTCTCATTGTGTAAGTTGAAAGCAAGCACATCTCATAAAAGATCCTTTGTAACATTGGTTGTATTCTGCTAGCTTCATCCCCATGTTCCTGAAGTTTGTTGATGTATCTCATAGAGGCCTGGCATTGGGCTGGATTTTAATAGGTTTGTCCAATCCCATTCAACCAAAATATTTGGCCGGGGTCTCAATATAGCAGTGTAGAGAAAATTCCTATTCTCTCCTCTTTGGCATTTCTTTGCAACAATAGGAATAAACATTAATACATTAATCTGCAAGTAATGCTGAAAATGCATTTTCTATTTTAATATTGTTCTTATTCTACCCCCTTCCTCTTAGCCTTTTTTTCTTCTTCTGCTTCATCAGAAGCAGATTTGTTGGTGAATCTCTCTCGCTTGTTGGAGGAAAAAAGGCGTAAATGTATTTACGCATTAGCTTGTCTTGGAGAAAGCGACTCTTTTCACACCCATCATTAGACCAAAATAGCAGAAAACCCTCATAGTGGTGTTAAGCTCATGTTATGTTCTCCTCTGTGTGATTCTATTTTGTGTGATAGACTGTACTTGTGTCTGAAGTACTGTAGTTTTATTGCTTTTCTTGTTTACTACGAATCTGCGTAAGCAAAGTAGGAAGACCAGTTTTATCTTCATTATTCTTCATGTGAACATCAGGATTGTATACCTTTACAGTTATATGCTTTACAAATAAAGCCTGAGCTAAGCTTTTGTTTTTAGCTCTGTTCCTTGTTGCATAAATGGTCCTAGCGCCATCTTCTCATGTTTTCACACTCACATACACACCTAGCTTCATCAGGGTTTCTGTTTCAGGATTACTCAATTTCTTGTTCACTGTCACTATTGCCATTCATAGAATAATATGTGCAGCCTAGGCTTGTTACTAACCATGAGAAAGCAAAGGCTCACACATGCAAGCCATTCCATGAGCAGCAGTGGGAAAATTCTATTAAAATTCTAGCCTGGTTTTTCTCGTGGAACATTCTGCAATATTTTGACCGAGTTTAAGTAGCACTAATGGTAGTCATTCACGTTTGCTCAGCTGGTACATTTTTCCCTAGCTGCTGAAACATGAGAGGTCCGCTGATGGAAACCCCACCCTTTTCACCCTGTGTGTCTTTTCACACAGGAACATGATTAGATGTGGACCTTTAAGTCTTGCCAGTGCCACATTGTGACATCATGGCAGCTCATGGGTGGAGCTGGTCATTAAAACCTCACATATCAGAAACAAGCTATGGACGTTGCACTCGGCTTTCATGTAGCCTCTGCACCTCAAAACATGTGCAAGAAGTGTGTGTGTGTGAGTGAGAGAGAGAGATTGAGATTCTTTTTTGTCTAGTTTTACAGGATAACGAATAAAAACAGCTTAAGAAAACAAAACAGCAGTAGGAAGATTTTTTTGGTAAGATTTGCATCATAATTTTGCTAAGATTTTAATGTATTTTGTTCTTTAGGGTAGCAAATTCACCTGATCACTTGTGTCCCATCTGTCTTATGTGCAACTCTCCTGCATTTCTAAGCCAAAAGAAGATAAGAATTATTCTTTCAAAAGAAGATACGGATTATTCGGAATCCTCTTGCAGGAGAATTGCTGGCATTACAGTAGTTGTGCCAAATGCATGCAAGGGGGTATGCCCAGTGATGTCATTCAGGGGGAACGGACCAGAACGGGCGTTCCGGATCCTAACGGGCTCCGTGGCTGGTTCCGGGTTCCCAACAAGTGCCAATCAAAAGTGAGCTCCTGTCCCTAAATCATTTGAATGACACCACTGGGTATGCCTCCATAACTTCGGCATTGCCAGTTACTTTACCCCAAGTATTTTAGATTTTCTCTGAATGATCTAATATGCAAATACACAGCATGTTGGCACTTTACTTTCCCAAAGCCATATTATTTGTTACCCAAATGTTGATATAAAAAGTTGATGCTAAAATATGTACATTACTAGCTTTTTGTTACCCGGCATTGCCCGGGTAACAAAATGATCTTCCAGAGTTTATGAGTTTTGCACCCCTTCTCACCCCCCACGCCGACGGGGGCCGAACCCGGACTCCAACCACGTCGGGAGTGTCACCGGGCTCCTCGGCAACCCCGGAAACTATGGACTCGATGCCAATTTCGCCCGTTTTCAGCCGTCTTCACTTCAGGCCCCCTGCCTCGCCCCCTGCCTTCGCCCTCTGCCTCAGGCCTCGGCGACCCCGGAAACTATGGGTCTGATGCCGATTGTGTCCGTTCTTGACCATTCTCATGCAGGGGGCCCCGTGCACCCCACCCCTGCGGGCGGTAGTGGAGCCTGACCCCTGCAGTTTTTGTCACCAGGCCTCAAGGCATGCGCATGCCGAGTCTGGCGCCAATCGCTCCAGGCGTTGCAGCGGGTCATAGCGGACATCTTGTTTCGCACCCATTCCCGCCCCCACGCTGAGGGGGGCCTGAACCCAGACTCCCATGGCATCGGGAGCATCGCCACTCACCTCGGCGACTCCGGAAACTACAGATTCAACACAAATTACGACTGTTTTCAACCGATTTCTGCAGGGCCCTGTGCATACCCCCACCCCCGGGGGGGGGCTGGGGGGCCTGACCCCCACAGTGTTTGTTGCCACGCGCTTGCCAGGTTTGGTGCGCATCACTCCAGGCATTCCAGCACGGCATGGCAGACATTTCGTTTTGCACCCCTTCTCGCCCCCAACGCTGAGGGGAGCCTGAACCCAGACTCCAACTGTGTCGGGAGTGTCGCCGCTCATCTCGGCGACCCCGGGAACTACGGACTCGACACGGATTTCAGCCATTTTTGACCATTCTCATGTGGAGCCCCCCAAATACCCCCACCCCCGGGGGCACTAAGACGGTCTGCCCCCCGCAGTGTTTGTCGCCAGGCTGCAAGGTGTATGCGTGCCAAGTTTCGTGTCGATCAGTCCAGGCGTTCCAGCAGGGCATGGCGGACGTTTTGTTTCGCACCCCTTCTCGCACCCCACGCCAAGGGGGGGCGAACGCAGACTCGAATGGCGTCGGGAGCGTCGCCGCTCATCCCGGCGACCCCAGAAACTATGGATTTGATGCCAATTTGGGCCATTTTCGACCATTTTCACATGGGGACCCCTGCGTACCCCCACCCCGGGGGGTGCTAGGGGGCCCTGACCCCCGCAGTGTTTGTGGCCAGGCCGCTAGGCTTCCGCACGCCGAGTTTGGTGCCAATCGGTCCAGGCATCACAGCGGGGCATACGGACATTTTGTTTCGCACCCCTTCTTGCCCCCCATGTCAAGGCGGGGCTGAACCCAGACTCCAATGGCATCAGGGGCATCGCCGCTCATCTCGGCGACCCCGGAAACTGTGGATTTGACGCCGATTTTGACTGTTTTCATGCGGGGACCCCCACGTACCCCACCCCCGGGGGCGCTAGGGGGGCCCGACCCCCGCAGTGTTTGTCGCCAGGCCGCAAGGTGTATGTGTGCCAAGTTTCGTGGCGATCGCTCCAGGCGTTGCGGAGCCTATGCGAGACATACACACACACACACACACACCCAGGCTCTTCTTTATATATATAGATTCCTTGCAACTCATCAGTTTTTTCTCTACCTCTTAAAAGTATTTTTTTTTTAAGTATGGAGGAACAGCTGGCCTGAAAATAGGATCTGTTTTGGAAGTAACTTCATTTCTAAATATTCAACTAACTTCCACACAGCCCAATCCTAACCCCGTGGTGGAATAGGACAGCCAACTGGCTTGTGCCATATCCAGTGTGGGGCTGAGATTGCAGCACAACCTGGGGCAAGGGGAATTGATTCCCCTTACCCTGAGTAACATGGCAGTGGCCCGAATGGGGCTACTCAGATCTGCTCCCAAAATTGCAAGCAGCCCAGTGTGAGGCCCGGCCATACAGGATGGGAGTTAGGAACTGGCCTGAGTACCGAACCCTGGCACCACCCACTCCCTGGGCCAGTCTGCCCATGGGCCTGCATACCCCCCTCTGCTCTCTCCCCAACCATCCACGTCGACTGAAGTCGGCCGGCACTCCCTCACTTACCTGGGGTGGCACAGGGACTGGATGTGGCATTTGTGGCCTGGTGCGTATTCTCACGTCGGCCCAGCCAACTTCCAAGGCAGTGCAAATGTGCCTTATGGCATGTTTGTGACAACGCTGGGCTGGCGCAGGAGACTTGTGCCGGCCCAACTTGGGGCTTTGATGTGAATGTGAATTGTATATTTGGAAATAATTTTTAATGCCAGTATTTCTTCTTGGCAAAGAAGGGGAAAAAACAATATCCAGGAACCAA
Organism: Lerista edwardsae; assembly: GCA_029204185.1. Lineage (NCBI taxonomy): Eukaryota > Metazoa > Chordata > Lepidosauria > Squamata > Scincidae > Lerista > Lerista edwardsae. Next base: position 1,018,642 of record JAJKFI010000146.1, on the reverse strand, counting down.
ACTTCGGTTGCATGTGTAGTGTTAATCATTTTTCTTGCTAATATCTTTTCATTACTCCCTTTGGTTTTTGCCTTGTGTGCTTTTCGTGCTTGCCATCTTGTTGACCCAGTTTAAAGTTGGCAGTGCCTCTTTAATTTGACCCAGTTTCTTCCATCGTTATTTTCCCCTCTGGTGATTTTGAGATCATTTTTATTAATCAGAATTAGATACTGCTGAATGCTGAAACACGCTCATTATTTTTAACCTATACATTATTAAGACTGAGTTCTGATCTCTAAAGATCGGAGAAGGAACTTATTAGAGTAGTATGTTCAACAGCAGCAAAACATTTGCATAAAATCTTTGATCCAGGTATGTATTAGAATGTTAGTAAATTCATTAGAGCCCTCAACTTCCTCCAGTTATTTTAAGACTGCAATACTATACACATTTGCCTGAGCATAAATTTCTCTAACTGCCCAATCTTATCCGGCATAGGAGAATCGACGCCAAATGACAACCATCATATCTTGTGCTGGATTTGAACAGGCAAGATGGGGTTAGCATTATGAGAGAACCATGGCAAGTGACTCTACAAAGAGAAAAGATTCATAGCACAATCCTATCCGTGACTTGTGTTGACGCTACATCATTAGCACCGATGCTGGGGCACAAGTGGCACCCCCATGTTGTGCTAGTTCTCTCAGGCAGACACTATGAGTAGCATTGGCCTGAGAGTGCCGATGGCAAGCCTCCCTTGCATTGGCCGAAGCCGGCCGGCACGAGGGAGGCTCCGTGTCCGCTCGGACACTGGTTTGGCTGGACATGGGATGTGGGTGGGCTTGGGATTCGGCCATAAGGCCAAATCCTAAGCTCAATTGGGAGGCCGCGCAGGCCCCGATTCGGGTTGCGGTCTCCTCAGATCTGCACTGCTGTTTAGCAGGCGCAGATCCAAGTAGCGCATTGGGGAGGCTGGAGCCTCCCCAACGGTACATAAGAACAGCCCTGCTGGATCAGGCCAAAGGCCCATCTAGTCCAGCTTCCTGTATCTCACAGCGGCCCACCAGGTGCCCCAGGAAGACATGAGACTACAAGATGCTTGCATCCTGTTGCCACTCCCTTGCACCCGGTACCAGTAGCCCATCACCTATGTAAGGAGGTTGCACAATCCATCATTGCCTATAGCCCACGATGGACCTTTTCTCCAGATATCTGTCCAATCCCCTCTTGAAGGCATCAAGACCAGATGCCATCACCACCTCCTGTGGCAAGGAGTTCCACAGATTAGCTACCCGGTGGGTAAAAAAGTACTTCCTTTTATCTGTTTTAACTCTCCCAACCCTCAGTTTTAGCGGATGCCCCCTGGTTCTGGTGTTTTGAGAGAGGGAAAAGAACATCCCTCTATCGACTCTATCCCTTCCATGCGTAATTTTGTATGTCTCAATCATGTCCCCCCTCAGGCGCCTTTTTTCTAGACTGAAGAGCCCCAAACGCTGCAGTCTTTCTTCATAAGGGAGGTGCCCCAGCCCCGTAATCATTTTTGTCGCTCTCTTCTGCACCTTTTCCAACTCCACTATGTCCTTTTTAAGATGCGGCTACCAGAACTGGACTCAATATTCCAGGTGTGGCCTTACCATCGATTTGTACAATGGCATGATAATATTGGCTGTTTTATTCTCAACCCCTTTTTTAATTAACGGTAAGGAGGTGAATGTGGCCTTGCTGTTGAGAGGCTCCAGCCTCCACTATTCTGCGCTTGGATTTGGTGCTTGCCAGCTGGCCTTGCCAATCCAGCGCAGTATAGGATTGCGCTCTCAATCACAAGACTGGTCATCTTATGGTGGCTGCTTAGAAACTCCTCCAATGAAATGAACACTTCTTTCAAGTGTCAATACCATGATTGGCAGCATCACTGCAAGCTTTGCAATGTGTGTACTTCCACCTGTAGTAGAAATTTAGTCCTCTCTAGAAATTAATAATGTATTAAGCTGTCCCAATAATTAGAACTCCCCTCTACAATTCCCTTACTAACTATGCAGTCAAGGTAGGACATTCTAACCTAGCAGCTATAGCGTAGCAGATGTTGTACTGAAGCAAACTGATACCAGGTGACTGATATAGTATACAACTGGACATCCCAGTGGAAAAGCATGGAGTATGTTTTAAGTGAAAAAGCAAGAGAGCATTTTTCAAAGTCTAATTCAGTTATGGCCTTAGGGTTATATTGGCTCTACCATTTTAATGCGTAGAAATTGGATCAATTTGAAGTTAGCGACAGTGTTTATAGCGTCATAGTAATATCTTTTAATTTTATTTCATGCATTGAGTTTTTGCTGTAGTGTGTGTGTATGCACGCACGCACGCACACACACACGCACACACACACACACACACACACACTCTCTCTCTACACATTGTGTTCTACTTTTGTCCTCAGTCAGCTTTAGTAAGAGAAATATTATTTATCATGCACAGCGTTATTTTCTTTTAGAGCAGTTCCAGAAAGATCAACCTCTTCTCTATGAATTTTACCTTTTATCACTCAGGTGGTTGCTGGTGTCATGGATGCACAAAGTTTTAGGCATGCTTGTTAGACTCTATTCGTGGAGACTTCTAGGTCATTGCATAGTGATCAGTGTAATAGAGTGATTATGGAATGAACAGGAGTTGAAAACAATGCTTCTACTGCTTTAAGGCATCTGTGAGAGTGTTAATTTTTTTTTAAAAAAAATCTTCTTACTAATGGTCTGGTAAGTACAGACTAATTGTTTTGCCACCATTTCCATTTTGCCGGCAGCCAGAAATGTCAGATTGCATCAGAAGCTTTTTAGAAAGAAATGGTAGGGGGAGTAGAGGGATCCTTCCAGTGAATGCTCTGCTCTGGGTTGCTGGCTATATATTGTACAACGTCTGTCCTTGATAACTAACTTCAAGGGGAAGAATAACTGATATTGCAGTTCTAAACCTGTCCACTCATAAGTAAGTCCCATTGAATTCAGCAGGACTTACTCCCAAGTAAGTGTATGTAGGATTGCAGCCTGAAGGTACAATCTTAACCTATACTACTTTCCAGCACCGGGATGAGGGCAATGCAGCTCCGAGATAAGGGAACAAACATTCCCTTACCTTGAAGAGGCCTCCGTGACTGCCCCCCCCCAGCCAATTGCAGGATGCAGCACATGCCCCGTTGGCACAACTACATCAGGGCTGGAAAGTTGGTTAGGATTTTAGCCTGAATCTTTCTCCTGTTTAGTATTGCCATTCTTTAGCGATTAGGCTGCAGGCCGCTACACACGTCGCTGGGAGTAAGTCCTATTGAAATTAATGAGACTTCTGTGTAGGATTGCATTATGACTTTACAATTTCCTAAAGCAGTTTCTTAAGGCATTTTCTTATGTTTTAAATTTGCAGTAAAGTTTGCTTGAAGGATGCCATTTCTGAAGTATCCAAAGCAGTGATGTTCCGGGGGGAGGGGAGTGCCCAGGGGCACCCATCCAGTCTGCTGTCCCCACCTTTTGTGGGCCGCCGCCTCCTCCTCCTTTCTTTCCCCCTTGAAAAAAAAGGGGGGGTCTGTTTCTGGTTGCAGTCATGTGACGTCGCTCCCTGGTAGTGGCGTCTTTCCCCTCCGATACATGCAAAGTTGCAGCAGCACCAGATTCCTCTGACTAATAAGAGGAGCCAAGTGGCTGTGCAGTGCTACAAGCGGCACCTGTCTCTTCCGATGCTTAGCAGAATCTCGTGCTGCTGCAAATTTGCAGTGGTATGAGATTCCTCTGAGTATTGGAGAGGGCAAGCACCAGTTGTAGCACTGTGAAGCTGCTCAGCTTCGTGGAGCTACAAGTGGCGCTCCGCTCCTCCGATACTCAGAGGAATCTTGTGGCCCTGCAGCGGAGCAAGATATCTCTAAGCATCAGAGGATACAGGTGCCACTTGAAATGGTACGAAGTAGCTCAGGAGCTTTGCTGTGCTGCAAAAAGTGGTGCAGAGGGCAGAGGGCAGCTGGCGGTGGCAAGCAGGGACAGAGGGTTGTGGTGCTACCCCCGGAAGGTGATGCCCAGGGGCATTTGCCCATTTGACCTCCCTAGCTATGTATGTAACAGACGCACATATTTGTCTATGTGTGCATAATGGGCAGGAAGTGTGGTATGCCCCCAAAAGCTAAGCTGGAGTAACTGGTTGTGCCTTGGATGGGAGACTCAAGCTGACAAGCCATTGTGAGAGAACAGGAACAGTGAGGAGTTGCCGTGATAACCTGTTGTGAGAAGATGAAAGAGTCACTGTGATAAGCTGCTGTGAGAAAGCAGAGTGTGGAGGTCAGCGACCAAGAATGAATAACAGCCAGGCTGATTGGTAGCAGCTCCCGAGGAAGCTCAGAAGGCATGTGTGCTATGCAGCAAATAGAATGATGACCACACAGTGAAGGGAAATTCCATGAGTTTCTCATAGAACAAGTGAAGTAAAACTTCACTTGTAAAAAAAATTGGGTTTAGTGAAGTATCCAAAGCAGTGATGTTCTGGGTGGGGGGAAGTGCCCAGGGGCACCCATCCAGTCTGCTGTCCCCACCTTTTGTGGGCCTCCTCCTCCTCCTTTCTTTCCCCCTTGAAAGGGGGGGGGGGTCTGTTTCTGGTTGCAGTCATGTGAAGTAGCTCCCTGATGATAACAAAAAAAATTGGGTTTAGTGATAGCCTGACTCTGTGAACTACCTTGAGTCTGGGGTAGCACAATCCAAACATTCCCTTTAGCCAGCGCAAGTCCCTTGTTTTGGCTCCCAAGTGTTATGAATGAGCCGTAAAACATTAGATTGCTTTTCAACAGAGTAGTTCACAAAATGGTTTACATAGAAATCAAATGGTTTCCTGCCCCCAAAGGACTCAAAAGAATACAGAAGAGACACCAGCAACTGCTAGTAGAAAAGGTGCCATCCTGGTGTATATAGGTTGGACTATAAACCTAACATGCATTTTTTTTGCGTATGTAGCACAGTTAAGAGGAAAATGTTGGTGTGAATAGCAATAGCTACATGGTGTTCTGATCAGAGTACAGTGTTCCCATATGGCATGTCTTGCCTGTCTCTCCCCTGCAGCAAAAAAACAAAATAAGTTATTACTTTTCCCTTGTGATGGAGACTGTGAGAGTTGCATTTATAGCACAAGTTAGACTCACAAAATAGATGTGGTGATAATGTTTATTGGAGCATGTTTGCTCTAGTGCAATCCTGTGCATTTCTGATCAGATGCAAGGTCCACTGAGAGCAGTGACCCCACTTTGTTGAAAATGGCCAAAGAAGTTTGTTAAAAATGCAGTCTTTATGCTCTATAAAAATTGAAAATGCTTCACTAATAAAATAAAATATGTAAATTGATGTAGTGTTGTGATTTAGAGCCTGAGTTGTAAGTTGTCTGATTTAACCTTTCCATAAACTTGCTGGGTTGCCTGGGGCAAATTACTTTTATGCAGCCCTCTTACAAGGCTGGTGTGACAATTACTGGTACTGCAATCCTATACTTATTTAATCCTGTACTCAGAAGTAAATTGGATTGAGCTCAGTGGGACTTACTTCTGATTAGACATGCCTAGGATTGCACTGGTGCAGAAGTTCTGGTGTTGGGCTTTTAGCAGGCAGTACACATGTACAGCCAGTGATAAGGGCCTTAGGATTGGGCCCTTAGAATTCTACCCATTATAAACTGAGATGTGTCAATGATGATAACAAACTAGGAAAGAAATCTTGGGGTCATCATGTTTGATAGATAAATGAAAATATCACTTCAGTATGTAATCGCACTGAAAAAGAAAATTTGATATGCTTTATTAAGAGAGAAGCTGAAGAAGGTTTGTTTTAGAACAAGAAAAGGTACAGCTTAGTTCGCATAGTTGCAGCATTCTCCATGGGAGGAAGTGCTAAAGCATTTGGGGCTTTTAGTTGCAGTTTATAAAATTAGGCATGGTGTACCGAGATGGATTTTTTTTTTAGCTCTTACTAGTGTAATATGATGGTCACATAGTATAGGGAAATTGATTGACAGTAGATTCAGGTCAGTGTTTCTTCTTGCTGTGCCCAAGATAAAACCTTATCACAGTGTTTCCCAAACTATGGGTCAGGACACACCAGTGGGTCACAAGCCAATTTCAGGTGGGTCACAAAGCACCTTGAGCAGCCATATTGAAAATATGGAATGCTGGAAAGGGGAAGAGCTGTGTGGTTGTTTTGCTTATGTCAAGGTTGTAAATAGGCTTTTTTCTTTCTGATTCACTTTGCTATTGGAAAATGACTGAGAACTAACCCAACTTACTGTTGCATTGTCAGGGACACAGCAGGCTCTGGAATCATAATGATAGCACTTGCGGCCATGATATCACTTCCGGTGGTCCCGGTCAGAACGTCACCTTAAAAAGGGGGTCCCGGTTTGAGAACCACTACCTTACCCCACTAAAATATAACAAAAGTAGTGAACAAGCATTTGAGTTCTCCAGAACTCACCATCTGTCATTCATTTCTAGAATTTGTTGCCACAGAATGTGGTGTTGGACACTAATTTAAATTATTCTAAATGGCAATAAGATGTTTGTGATGGACTATTCTATCAGTAGCTGTTGCTAATGAAACCTCTGTGTTAAGCAGCCGATGGTGCTAGTTGTTGGGTGGGGGAGGCAACAGGACAGGAGAACCATTGGGTTAATATTAAAGGTGTTGTACACATTTACTTTTATGAGTCACTGTGAGTGAGTTCACACACTGTTCCGCCAAAAACCTATCCTACAACAGAGAACTTAAAGTTAGGAAAGACAAGTGTTCCTTTAAATCTCCCTTCCAAGAGAGAACATCCCCAAGGACCTCAATGCCCACATTAGGCTAACTAGTTTCCCCACAGAGCAGCCTCAGAGATAAGCAAGAGGGAGGTGGTTCAGTCACCCACTGGGCCTCCTCGCTTTCAGCAGCTTTTGTTTGGGGTCACTGGCTGGTCAGCCTCCTCCAAACTGCCCTCATCAGTGGCTTCACTCAAAATACCCCACCACCAAACAATAGGCAGTCAGCTTGTCCCAGCTACAACTGCCTCCTCCACTGGTGGCTCCAGGGGCATGGCAGCCAAACATCTGTTCCCCACAGTCATTCCCCACAATGAGCTTACCTTAGCCAGTCCAACTGTCCTTCCTTCAGTCCTTCCAACAGGCAGGCAGGCAGGCCGGCCGGCCGGCCGGCCGGCCATCCTGCACTCCATCCCAGGTACCATCCTCCAGTACCTATACAGCTTCTCCCTTCCAGCACCAACCCAGGTGCCTTCCTAGGACCTACCCAGGTCCCTTCTCCCTCTGCTGCCTCCAGCTTTATACTGAGGCCAGCCAATCCATGTCTATTGCTGGGCAGACTCTAACATCAGCCACACCCATCTGCACCTGTGCTGGCCTCCCTTGTAGCTGGAGAGCCTCAACAGCCTACAGCTGTGCTCCGGAGGCTTGCAAAACCTTCTGGGATTAACCCTATGGTCCCTGGTTTATCTAGACAAGGGGCCATTGCTGATACCATTCCTTCACTCCTGAGGGTAGCTCCTGCCTTTTCCAATACATACGCAGTGCATATTTCTCACTGAACGATGCTGACACCAAGACCCTGTCACACACCATGGGCAGAGCTTGAAAATGCAATCCTAAATCAGTGATCTGCCAGAGCAGCAGTCCCTGGCACAGCCAGTGTTGGCGCAGCAGTCACAACACCTGGCAAGTAAGAAGCTCCAGCGGAGTGGCTTACGTTGCCCCACTGACACTGCATCAACAGGCCTTGCCCCTGGTGGAGGTAAGGTTTGTGCTGGGCAGTGGAGGGATGTAGGGAGTGTGGTGGGGAGACAGGGAGGGAGCATTTCTGGGTGGGGGGGAGAATGGGGTGGATTGGGCCCAGGAGGGATTGGCAGAGTAGGCCTCTGCCATATCCTAACCTTCCTCCCAGACCAGCCAGCATTACACTGGGGTGCTTGGACTCCCGCCAGTTAAATAGCTGGTGGAGATCCAAGCGGACCATAGGGCAGGCTGTGGTGTTACTCGGGGTAAGGGGAAAAATATTTCCTTACTCTGAGGAAACCACAAATCTGTCCCAAAGCTGCAGTGGAGGCTGCGCAGCCCTGCAGTGCTGGCTCAGTTTAGGATTGGGCTGCCCATCAGCTGTCTTTGAAGCAAGATGGTTAACCTGTTCAACTTTGAGTCATTATCAGATGAGATAATGAGTTCAGGCCGAATCAGCACCAAGGATCAAATTGGGGAATGGTTGTATTGGAATATTCTAAGCATGCTGTATTTAGATTTTATATGTGCCCTTAGCTAAAAGGATGGGTCAGGTTAGAAACTAAAATAGATTTAGTCAATGACTAAAGACTAATGTGGGCTTTTACCATCTGCCCTTTCCATCTTGGTCAGCTTAACTGACTTGCGTGGACTTTGAAGCTGGCATTACTATTGCGTTTAATGGGCTTTAAAATGGCTGTGCCCGATGATGCATTGTTGATCCCATAGAGCTGCTTCCATTCCTGGGAATGAACATTTTAAAATAAGGAAGCAACAAAATTACAAGGTGTTTGATCCTTTGAAGCATTGTATTTTTCTCTTATCACAGCTCCTCTGGAAGCAACATGAAACTTTCTTATTTAGGCGTTTTTTAAAATCTTACTAGCAAGGGTTTATTTGAGTGGTATTTTTTTTTAAAAAATGTGCGTTTTTATAGAGGCTTTCTTCTTTTAAATATATTGAATGATTATTTGTTAAAGTGGTTTGACAGCAGTAGCAGAAAAGTTTGAGATAGGAAATTTGGGGATGTGGTGGAGGATAAAAAGGCTAATGGCTCAATCTGACCCCTCATTGGTGACAGTGAAAAGAGCATCCTGCTGTTGCAAAAGGCCCAGCCAAGGGCACATGGAGCACATTGCAGCCGGGCCAGTTCAAGCCGTCGTCACAAATTGGCGGTGGCGCTGGAGCCATGCCACTGCAGCTCCAGAGCCATGTTGCCATGGAATCCGGGCTATGTCAGTCACTGTGTTAGTCACTGTAAGTCAATTGTGGGTGTATTTCACGGGCAGGGAGAGGGACAGCATGGAAAGTTTTTGGCATGGTTCAGGGTGAGGACGGAGTTTAGACCAGGAGAGGGAGGAGGTGGAGCTTGACGCCACCCGTGTGCGTCAAGATCCCATCTTCTCTTTTTTGACTGGTTCCTCCATTTTTCTCAAACTTAAACCAGCTATATAACTGGCATAGGTCTGAACAGACCCTTCAGGAGACCTATGCAAAGGTATGGCAAACATCTTTTCCTGATTGCTCTCCTCACCATAGCATGCAGTGTGTGCCTCAATAATGCAGCTGCACCCTCCACTGTGGCAGGGGATAGGATTGGGTCTAAGAAAATTATGGTTCTGGAATGTTTTAGGATCGAAAAGCGCAAAATCTTTGCAAGAGTGAACTTCACTTTCTTAATCTGAGGATGTTGTGCTGAAATTATTGTAAAAAATAGGAAGGACCTTGCCTTCTAATTCTTCTTTTGGGTGTCTTAGGGGCAGTGAGGAATACAGTCAGTCATTCTTCCTTTCTGTTAAGTTCACCAGTTGTAGGCAATTTTGTATGTATGTTTGCTGTTTGTTAGGTGGATTGGCAACCTGGGAATTGTGTCCCCGGCACCTGAGTCCCTTACAAGGTATTAGGGCACTTGTGTCCTGGGTAGCTGCATCCCTTACAATGGTGACTGAGTAATTGTGTTCCAGGCAACTGTGGGGCAATTGAACTGAGCTCGGGGGACCTGGGCATGGAGACCACAAGTCCAGCCTTATGCCCAGGTCTACCTGGTATATGCTTTGAAGGTAGGGGGTTCCCAACCCATGGGGTAGATCTGGGCTTCTGGCCAGACTTGTGCTCCACATGCTCAGGTTTCCTGAGCCCTGTTCAATTGCCCTGCTGTTGTCCAGGATGCAATTACTCAGTCACCATTGTGTCCCAAGCAGCTGAATCTGTTACAAGTGCCCTAGTACCTTGTAAAGACCACAGGTGCCCTACTCAGGAGCAGGACACAGCTGCCTGAGATGCAGGTGCCCTAGTCAGGACTGGGACGCACTAGTCCAGGGACACGGGTGCTCTAGTACCTAGTGGTACTAGATTTATAATCTTGTAGATGTATAAGTCTACAAATTTATAAAATTTGTAGATTTATAGACCATTTTTCCTCTGTTACCTGTGTTGCCCAGGGGGAGATAATTGAGCTCTATCAGTTGTATTTGTGCCTGGAACAAGAGACAAGAGTAAGGAGGAGTTAGAGTGCACTGCACAGAGTAGTTAACATTATTCTTTCATCAATCCTTTTTTTTTTTTCAACAATTGACAAGGCACATCATTCTGATGATAGGGGGCTCACATTCCCCAATGGCCCTGCTAATAAATGACCATCCCTCAAACTCCCGAGGCACACCTGCAAACCATTTGCAGCACACCAATGTGTCTTGGCACACTGGTTGAAAATAGCTGCTTTAGATGGAGTGTATTCTAGACTAAGGTGCAATCCTAACCAACTTTCCAAGGTAAGGGCAATGCAGCTCTGAGATAAGGGAACAAATGTCCCTTTACTGCGAGGAGGCCTCCATGACTCCTATTGCACTGCAGGGTGCAGCACATGCCTCATTGGCACCGCTATGCTAGAGCTGGAAAGTCGGTAAGGATTGCACCTTAAATCAGTCTGAAATATGAATCCTTGTACAGGTTAGCAGAATTATAGGGTTTTTTAACTTAAATGTTCAGCTTTTTTTTCTTGTTTAGTTGCACTGAACTACTTTTTTTCTGGAACAAAAGGAACATTTAACAGATTGCTAGTGGGAGGCAGATGCTGAAACCATATAGGACATCTGTAGAAATCTATGGAATGACAAATGCCAGATTATGCAAATATGCATTTTTATTGCTGTTCTGTGACAGGCTGTCAGTGCATCTGTTTGGAAAAAACGAAATGCATGTACTAATGATAAATCTGTTAACACTCCTAGCAAAAATGATTTTTAAAAGGCGTTAAAAGCATATAATGTAGGAATGTTTTGCATGTTTTTAAAACTCCCTTTTTCTGTGTTAGCCTAAAGAGCAAATACTGTTTGCTGAAATCTAATTCCATGTGCATTTGAGGAGTTAGTAATAGAGGCTTTTTTTCCCTTCTTGTTTCAGAATGTGTGTGTTTTGCTGGCTGAGGTGGGAAAAGAATGACTTGTGTTACAGCTTGCAGTGTTTTTAATTCATGTGGCTGTGCTAGAGCCAGTAGCTTTTAGAGCTGGCTTGGCTTCCTTCTGTTTTATGCCCATAAAAGGAGAAAAGCAGTGCCATGTGACTTCTGTAGTGAGAAAAAAAATCCCAGGCTCAAAACACTGTCTTTTTTCAGAAGACATAATGTTGATATTTAGGCCAGGATTTGTCATGTAATTGCTTTACAATTAGCATTGGTAGTGCTTAAGGAGGTGGGAGAGCTGTTTCTTTGAAGTTTGTCTCTTGTAAGTGGGCAACTGTAGTCCTTTGTATGCAGCTTCTTCTGTTGGTAGTAAGATCATGTTTTAACTGTTTTAATGAAGTCTTTAATTCATAACATTTTGAACTGCTCCACTGAATGGCCGTTTTAAACAGCAATGTGTAGAACCTTGGCTAAACTGTGAATAGGTCTCTAATGAGGAGATGAGTTTGATGCTCTCTAGTTCTGTCCTCCTGTGTTTCTGGACCTACAGTTTAAAAAAAACAAAACCCACAACCCTTTGTTTTGGCTGCCAACATGAACCTCTGGGTCATAGGGTAGCCTGCCCTGACTGTTGGGTCTTGCAAGCTAATTAAGGTTTTGTTGTCTGTCCTGGGTGAGAAGTAAACTTTTAAAGTTAACAGATTCAGGGCACAATCCTAACCAGGTAAGGGTGATGCAGCTTTGATAGAAGGGAACAAACATTCCCTTACCTTGAGGAGGCCTCCATGACTAGGCCCCAACTGCAGGATGCAGCACATGCCCCATTGGCACAGCTATGGCAGTGCTGGAAAGTTGGTTAGGATTGCAAGCTCAGGCATGCATCTTACATTATATTTACAAGGTGAGATTAAGGGGCAAATACTATCCAACTTTCCAGCACTGATGCATCCTTCACTGAGGGGGCAGCCATGGAGGCCTCCTCAAGGTAAAATAGCATTTGTTCCCTTACCTCGGGGCTGCATTACAGCTGCATCAGTGCTGGAAAGTTGGATAGGATTAGGCCCTTAATTTTATTTCAGATGTTACTCTCTTGTATTTATTATGGGAGAACAACTGGCTTTCTTCATCCCAGCACAGCATCTTTTCTTGCTGGTAACTTCTTTTAGACTATCACCCCTTTGGAGACAGAAAACCTTTTATTTTTATTCCCCCCCACCCCCATTTCTGTTGCTATGTAAGCCTCTTTGAGAACATTTTATTGAAAAACCGGTATATGAAAAAAAAATCTAAATCTAATATATTTTGGATTGATTCCAAAAACAATAATGGTAGTTCGAGTAGGCGGAGTACAGTATGGGGGGAGTGATGGACACAAGAAACTGTACAAGCTCTAAGATCCAAGCTTTCCCCTGGGCAATTTTCTTCCTGCAGCACTGATTCAGGTAAGGAACAAGAGGACTGTTCGAGAGTATTTGGCCAAGACTGGGCAGACGGATCCACTGTTAATGCAAATGATGTTATTGTGGTGTTGGATTGTGTGCTGGAGACAGAAACCCAGAAAGGTCACTCCTAGTCTTCGTAAATTCTACCGCTTTTTAACATGTACAGTTGTTAGATGTTTTTCACTGGTTCTTGTTCTAACTCTGAGGTGAGCCAACATTATTCACCATTTACACATGAGGAGCTGAAGCAGTGCGTGTAGCCTCCTGGGTAGAGAAGGCAGGGTTCGTGCCTATTTATGCTGGAGGTGGGAGATAATTTTTTTTTAATTCTCTCTGCACAATAATAATGAACTACTGTACAGATAAGAGTGGGAGGTGTAGCTCAGTTCCTCTCTCCATTGTGCTAGTTTACAGCTAAAATAATATTAAATATAAATTTGTTTCCTACCTACAAGGGAGTATTTATGACAGTGAGCTTCAGAAACAAGAAGCCCCTTCTTACTTGCACTTGGAAGGATCACAGCCCAGTATTTAGCATTTCATCCTGGATAATGCGTAGAATGAATTTTATACCCACATCAGTGTTTTAGCTACTTGACCATGGGCGCAATCCTAACCTGGAGTTAGGCCGGCGCAGTTAGGACACCAGTTTGGCTGGCCCAAGGGCCACCATAAAGCATGTTTGGACTACTCTTGGAGTCAGCGAAGCACACATCTGTGTGCTGGCCTCTCTGACTGCGAGAGTGGTCCAAACATACTTTACGGTGTCCTTTGTGCCAGCCAAATTTTGCTGGCCTATCTGTGCCCGCCTAACTCCAGATTAGGATTGTGCTCCATATTGGCTTCTAATGTCAACTAATGTCAGCTGAGTCTTCTAGATACGTCCTTGCTCTCTAGCCAGTCAGTGCTTTGGAGTTGGCACACAAGACCTCGGAGCCCACCCAAAATTGCTTCTGACACCAAGACTTCCACTTTACAAGCCATGAGCACGGCTGTACAGTAGAGTTGGGAACAATTTTGGGTGAAGTCAGAGGTCTTGTGTACTTACTCCATGGCCCTGGTTGTACAGTTGTTGTAGAATGTCCTCATGCATTAGAGGGGGGGTAACAGGACTGGAACACAATCAGTGCTTATGTTCTTGACCTTACACTGTTTGCCACACCTCCATAAGAAGAGAGAGATGGCTTAGTCCAGCCTTGTTGTGGTCTACTCATTTTACTTGGCAATCTTTTTATCTTGCTACTCATGCTTTGTGTTGTTTTTAACCATGCTGTTACACAGTTCTTTTTTTAAACATGTCTTAATTTTTAATGCATGCTGGAAGACTGATCATATGGCCTTCATTATTTATTCCACAGCAGGAAACTTCCAAAGCAGCAGCTGTGTATTGCCTTAAGATAAATTGACTGTAAAGTGTGATTGCTCAAACTTGGCATGCATAATAAGCTTTTCTCTGAGAAGCTACAGTTGACTGCTGTGTTCAGGCACTGAACTGACTCTTTTAAAAAGTGTGTTTTAGCTATGATTAAATGGATTAGTTAAGTGTCATCTGAACAATTCTGTTGCTTTCATTTCTGTCCTTGGAATATGTAGGACCGTATATTTAAGCTCGAAATATCAAGGAGGTTCTGGATTTATATTTCTCAAACAGCTGCCTTTCTTTCTATACTGTCAACTGCTGTTGAAGCTCCAAGGAATTTCAAAAGCAATGTGATGCGGCATGAGAACCTGCTATTCAAAAACAAAACAAACAAAAGTCAAACCATCCTATTGGACATGGTTAAAATAGCTCTTTGGGTACCATGCGTAAGGGTTGATAAGCACTTGAAACACATCATCATTCAGTAGTGCAAAGCTTTTACAGAATTGGGTTGCAGGAATGTGGTGAGAATTGTGTTGTTAGTGGGCGGACCTTCCTGAGATGAAAATTATACTTTCATCTTGTCCATTTTCCTTTTTCAACTATTGACAGCATTCTAAGCGTTCAGTTCTCAAAGGGCACAAACGGACAGTGCAAAACCAGTTGGGTGGACTTAGAAGATGATCCTGGTGATGAGATACAAGATCGTGTCACATGGTTCCTGGGCTGACCATAGCTCCTGGTGTCTATGTTGACTGGATTGTTAGTTGAGAGGAAATTCACAATAACAAAAAGGAAAGAAAAGCAACAAAAGCATGATACACATATCTCATATATCTCTTGACCGTAAGAGCCTGTTTCCCTTCATTTATGGACATAAATCCATGTCCTGCCTTTTCCTCACAATTGTGGGCACCTAAGGTTGCTAACAAGATTTAAAAAAATACGAAATAAAATATTTCAATCGCTCAATCAACAGGTTCTTATATACCGCTTTTCAACACGAAGTTCACAAAGCGGTTTACAGGCAAATAGTAATAATAAAGTTAAATGGCTCCCTGTCCCAAAAGGGCTCACAATCTAATAATAAAAAAAAGGGAGCCCGCCAGCAACAGCCACTAGAAAGACTGCGCAGGGGTGAAGAGGGACAGTTACTCTCCCCCTGCTAAATATAAGAGGAACACCACTGGAAAAAGTGCCTCTTGTCCAGTTAGCAGGGGTTATATGCCATAAACCACCAATACAGAAAATTAAAAATAAACATTTCCCACTTAATTAAAAATATCTCTAACACAGAAAAAAACAATTCAAAGCAGAGGCCAAATCATAAAATACATATAAAAACAGCAGCACACACAGCAGAGCAACTGCAAATATAACATAAACAGAAAAATGGTAAGAAAGTGGCAAGCAAGCAACAATAAGGCAGCAGGAAAAGTACACCCACCCATCCACATACAACAAAAAATGCTACCCTAAACAAAATGTTTATAATCCCCAAAAGAAGAACTCAAGGGAAGGGAAAGTTCTGAAATCACGAGGGAGTTCCACAACTGCAGGGCCAGCACAGTGAAGACCCTACTTCCCACCACTGCTCCCCTGACCTCTGTTGGTGGCAGCATGCATGGGAGGGTCCCCTCCAAAGCTCTCGGGATGGGCCAGAGTACACGAGAGGAGACAGTCCCTCAGGTGCCCTGGTCCTAAGCCACAAAGGGCAACACCAGCACCTTGAACTGGATAAAAACAAATCAGCTGTCATTCATTTCATTTCATAAACCTTTATTGGCATTCAAAAACAATACAATACACAGAATAAAAATGAAATATTTGAACATGTTTGTGGAACTTGTCTTCACAATCATATCCCAAGTAATAATTCATAGGCAACTGCTTTTTTTTTAAACAGCGACCAAGAAATCTGCTACCAAGTCGGTAACTACTTCAAATCAGCAGTCACTGCAGCTATCAGAACAGCAATCCAACTGTGTCGAACAGCCAAGCCCCTGTAATCACACCCAAAAATGCAACAGTGATGCACCTAAATTTCTCTGTTCCTTAAAATATTTAATGGAAAAAAATGTAATAATTTTACTGTTTCATTTCTGGTGTTACTAATCAGATCCTTCTGTTGCCATTTTTTCCCTTCTTTAGGAAAACATTTTTTGCTCCCCCATCCTCATCCCTTATTTTCCAGATTCCTGCACTCTTGCTGTCTGTGTTAACACTTCTATATTTGAAATTTGTGCTGTCTTAACTGGTGCTTGACCTTCTTTAATGTCACTGGTGGGAGCAGATGGATCATACTGCATGTGTCATCCTCCCAAGTACGATGTATAAAAAGAAAGTGCAAATTTAAAATTCATTATCCTATAGATTCATAAGAGAATAGATTTGCAAGAATAAAGTATTCAAAAGAGGTTTAGTAGTAAATAAACATGTTTTACCCTAGAATGAGATACGTATCTGCAGAACTTTTTGTGTATCTAAAACTTTTTAGATTATAATCCTCCTTTCTCAGGTCTCCATGTTAAAGTTTGCTAGGCCACATTGGCTCTCAATATTTACAGCTTAGCGGCTCATCTTATGGTTACCCTGCACTGTTGGAACTTGTGCCTGCCCCTGTATCCATGGTTTCAGTTATCCATTGATACTGGATACTGCATGGATACTGGGATGCCTTTTTAAAAAGATAGAACATCAGTGCAACAAGGTTAAAAAAAAGAGTTTTCTTTAATGTTCCCCTATCTTTAAAAAGGCGTCCCAAGTATCTACGATTTCAGCTATCCACCGTGGTGGTGGGGGAATGGAACTCCAGCAGATACAGGGCATGCCTGTATTCCAGCAATGCAGTCTGGTGGTGTGAAAGCTGGGCTGCTGTTGTGTGCTGCCAAGCAGCTGCCACAAGTGGGCATCAGTGGAGCACATGAAGCAGCAGCTCCCAAAGCTTCCATTGGTGCTGGTAAGCTGGTGATAGAGGGACGTCATGGGTGGGGAACAGGAGGGCAGGGGGAGTTTGGGGGCGGATTGGGGGAGAAAGGTGGGAGTAAATCCTGGCAACAGCAACTTCTGCCAGCATTTTAACCCCCCTTTTCAGGTTGACCTTCCTCTTTTGCCAGCAAAATAGCTGGCATAGGTTCAAGGAGACCCATAGGCAATGGGGCTCCCTCCTGGGTGGGGGGCAAGTACAATATTTTTATTCATGTCCTCCTGGCTGTCCGATTTCCCACATACACATACACACCATCGGTGTGGTTGCCTGGGTGCCAGTGGTGGCGGATAGGTTAGCAAGTTTGATTTGGTTTGAAAAGCAGCTCTAAACCTGGTTTCAGATTCTGGTTTAAAGCTAACAATCATTAGGGTTAATCTTGATGCAGGCAACACGCTCACTGTGGTTAATGCTGAGCTGAAAAGGGAAGTAAGGGGAGGATATGCATGAAAATCATGGGTAATGAGCACACTGGCCTATAGAGCACTTCAATTAGCCCATCTTTTAAACAGGTGATATTTATATCATTGTTTATGATGAGTAGTTTTTTCCCCCCTAAAACATACTTTCTAATGCTCCAAATTTGAAATTGACAGGTTTCACTCTTCACTTAGACAACTAGGAGACTGATCCTTAAACAGGTAAGATCAAACTTATTGGTACTTCTGGTCTTGAGAAAATCTTCAGAATCTCTTAATTCTTTATTGTTGGTATGGTCTTGTTTTATTGAGATTCACAAGTTTTGACTTGGCTTACTAGCAAAACAAATTATTTTATCATCACCCTCCTCCCTCCCATGAGCCTTATGCAGAGGATTCAGATGTTGATGAGTATTTGACCCTCTTTTCTTCCCTCATACATTCCATTGAGGAAAAAGAAGTTGATTTGTTTCCCTCCTCTTGGACTTTGCAGAGGAAAGTGGCAACAGCAGCAAGGCCCTGCAGGAGTTTCCTCAAAAGCCCAGCTGCAATAGACAAAACTGCCTTTCCTTTCCCATTCTCCATGGACGAAAGGCGAGGTGTTTTCATTTTCTGAGGTTGAGAATTACAGAATGTGCCAGTGGTGCATTACTATTGCAGGAGATCTAACGGGAAGGTATAGAAGCTATTTCTTTCGCAGAAAATGAGAGTAAAAAGGAGAGGCAATTTTCCTTCCTGTTTGTTTTTGTAGGCTGCAATAGTGCAATGCCGTTGGCAGTCCCTGTAAATGCCCAAGAGGCATTTACTACCTCTCCTTGCCTTTGCTTTCTCTCCTGCTCACAAGAGCTTTTGGTGGGAGCTCACAGGCACTTGCCAGTTATGCAAGTGAAATGGTGGCACTGTGCATCATGCTGCCATTTTAGAAACCTTAGTGGAAATTGCTATAGTTCTCTGTGCCCCAGGATTGTGAACTTTGTTTTCTTCCTTTTCCACAGCAACAAAACCCATATTCAGGCATTAGTATCTACTGTGAGACAAACATGTATAGGCTGGCCAAGAATGCACCATGCTAGCTCTGCCCCTTACTGCCAACTTGAGTGCACTATCTCTGCAACACACGATCAACATTTGTCTGTGGTGACAAGCATTGATCACAAAGAAAGTTTGTGATCATCTGAATGCACCACTGGAGCCAGGACAGTGAAGCCCTAAATGAGACAGCCCTGTATTCTGAACAGGAACCCTCCCCACAAGTCACATTTGTCACTGTAGACAAATGGCAAACCTACATACCGTCAACTCCCTGTGGAAATGTATGACTGGACAGAGCACTAGTTCTAGAATCATCTCGCCTTACTGCTAGTCAGTTTCACTAATTCTGTTATGACTGCCTCAGTAGTGAATGCTGACACAATCAAACTGAAAGTCATATGGAAATCATATGGAAATTTGCCTTCCTTTTTGAGATGTGAAGAACGTACGTATGTGTAGTGAAATCACCCTTTGTATCATTGGCATTATAGTCTGATTATGAAATTCATAATTTGCCACACACACTAGGGAGAACCCACCATTAGAAAGGTGGTTGACTTTCCATGACTATCAGCCCAGTTGTATCCCCTCTAATTCCTAGCATGCAGCTGTGCCAGTGAGAATGCTCTGCATGTTATGGGGGGGGGCAATCAGACGTTTTACTTATTTCCCAGTAGACTTCCTGATCCCCATTGAGTCTCCGCTGACGGACACCAATTATTTTGCTGGGAGAAAGGGGGATCGGATCCATCGTGTGCAACTGCTGCCAACATCCCCCTCCAGCCCTCAAACTGCTGCTCCCTGCCCTGAACTGCCCATGAACAGCCTCCTTTGCCACCTTATCTGGGCCTGTGGAGTGTCCAGGCAGTTCTGACAAGTGCACGAAGCTTCCACTAGCGGCTCCAGTGGAAGTGACTGTAGTGCAACTTTGTGCTGTCACTGGGTCACTTATAAGCGGATTGTGAGATCCGCTGTCATAAGTGGCCCATTGGATTGGGGTGTGAGAGGCATGGAATCCTGAGGAGAAGATGTAGATAGTGACTCATATTGGGAGCATTCAGGGTTGTTGTTTTTTTTAAACAACTCTTCAGTTGGATGCCCAATGATCAACCTAGATGTTGCCTCTAAGGGGGAAATGGCATGTGAGGTAAAAAAAAGAAAAGCATAATTATGCTTTTGTTTTTAAAATACCTGTGGTGGTGGTGGTGGGTGCTGCAGTATGTGGGATGGGTAATGCTACAACTTGGTAGCCCACCAAAGTCCCCCACCAAAGACTGCTAAAGAAACTTCACAGTCAGGGAATAAGAGGGCAGGTCCTCTTATGGATCCAGAATTGGTTGAGGGCCAGGAAACAGAGAGTGGGGGTCAATGGGCAATTTTCACAATGGAGAGAGGTGAAAAGCGGAGTGCCCCAGGGATCTGTCTTGGGGCCCGTGCTTTTCAACTTATTCATAAATGACCTGGAGACAGGGATAAGCAGTGAGGTGGCCAAGTTTGCGGATGACACAAAACTTTTCCGGGTGGTAAAAACCAGAAAGGATTGTGAAGAGCTCCAGAAGGATCTCTCCCAGTTGGGGGAATGGGCAGCCAAATGGCAGATGCGTTTCAACATAGACAAATGTAAAGTGATGCACGTTGGGGCCAAAAACCAAAACTTTACCTATAGGCTAATGGGTTCTGAGCTGTCTGTGACAGCTCAGGAGAGAGATCTTGGGGTGCTGGTGGACAATTCAATGAAGGTATCGACCCAGTGTGCGTCAGCAATTAAGAAGGCCAATTCCATGCTTGGGGTAATTAAAAAAGGGGTTGAGAATAAAACAGCCAATATTATCATGCCATTGTACAAATCAATGGTAAGGCCACACCTGGAATATTGAGTCCAGTTCTGGTCGCCGCATCTTAAAAAGGACATAGTGGAGTTGGAAAAGGTGCAGAAGAGAGCGACAAAAATGATTACGGGGCTGGGGCACCTCCCTTATGAAGAAAGACTGCAGCGTTTGGGGCTCTTCAGTCTAGAAAAAAGGCGCCTGAGGGGGGACATGATTGAGACATACAAAATTATGCATGGAAGGGATAGAGTCGATAGAGGGATGTTCTTTTCCCTCTCTCAAAACACCAGAACCAGGGGGCATCCGCTAAAACTGAGGGTTGGGAGAGTTAAAACAGATAAAAGGAAGTACTTTTTTACCCAGCGGGTAGTTAATCTGTGGAACTCCTTGCCACAGGAGGTGGTGATGGCATCTGGTCTTGATGCGTTCAAGAGGGGATTGGACAGATATCTGGAGGAAAGGTCCATCGTGGGCTATAGGCAATGATGGATTGTGCAACCTCCTTACATAGGTGGTGGGCTACTGGTACCAGGTGCAAGGGAGTGGCAACAGGATGCAAGCATCTTGTAGTCTCATGCCTTCCTGGGGCACCTGGTGGGCCGCTGTGAGATACAGGAAGCTGGACTAGATGGGCCTTTGGCCTGATCCAGCAGGGCTCTTCTTATGTTCTTATGTTCTTATGGTATTGCCGTATGAGGAAGGGTTAACTCTTTCCTCCTGCACCATGGTGCTGACAACCCACTCCCATGTTGCTGCTGTTTGTCCAGAGAGCCAGGGCCAGTGTCCTTTCAGGAGCATAGAGCAGTTTGCAAGGGTGGGGTGATCTGAATCGACAACATCATGATACTTATCTACAGGGTTAAACTTTCATCCCCCATTCCATGGTCCTGATCTGAATTGCTCCTCTCCTCCACCCCCAGCTGCTATTTCAGAAGAAAAGAAGCACCATGATACTCATAGTATTGTTTGCTCTGTAACCTGGGGCTAATGTTGTGTTATGCACAGTCCCTGAGTCCTGTGGGCTCTCTGGAAATCATTTTTAAAAGGCGTTCTGTAACTGTATAGTTGATTGGTTTACCCAGAGCATTGACTAGACCAGTCAGGTCTATACCTAGCACAAAATTAAAATTCTGAAAAGATCTCTATTTTGTTGCCCCCCCCCTCAAACTGCCTCTCTAATTTATCCCTGGGACAGAAGCACTGATTGTACTGCTCTAAGCGTAGCCATGACTTTCTCCTGTTCTTTTAATCTGTGCAGGTTCTCCAAAGGAAGGCTAAGTAGTTTGACTGAAACTACTTATCAAGGAGTAAAATGACAGGTAGGATATTATACTGGGTGTCACAATCTTGGGAAAATTTTGGAGAATGACATTTTATGATTGTCTTCCACTCCCACTTATACTCAACTGAGGAGCTTTTTAAAAAAAAATGTGAAAAAATTTAAAACCACAGTTGTGTGCATGATCGATCCATTGCAATCCTTTTTATTGTTTCAAATGCATATGTCCCTAAGGATATAGACTCAAAGGGAAATCAGGAAAAATTTCTTCTGATCAGGCGGCTGGCATTGATCCCTCTGAATACCTTTACCAATCCCAAAGCATTCAGGATATTTTATCTGTATATCCATGTTGTTTCATTATATTTATTTCAAAGCAAAATAAAATTTACGTCTGAACAAATTTCATACTATCAACAGGGTACATGTGAGTCAAGTTAAAAAGAAGTGCATTTCAGATGTATAGGTGGCCTGCATATTATGCATCTTGCATTCTAGAGTCAGTGCATAAAGCTGAAATCATGTTTACTCAAAATTACCTGTCTCTTCAAAAATTGTAAGGTAGGCAGGAGCCAAGACCGACTGAGGGAATAACAGCCCCAATCTCAGGATCACTCTGTCGCATATACTAAGTGGAATGGTGGGCAGAATTGCCTGCACTATTTAAACCTTTGTTTCTCTCTCTAATTTTTGGCCAAGTGCATGCAGTTGAATTTGAACAAATAAAGTATGTGTAAGATGTGGGGCGACTGTATTTACTGTCTTTGCATGCCAGCTGAGCATTCTCCTTCACTTGGCTGCAATTGATTCTGTATACGTGCACATCTAGTTTTGTTAGAGTCCAAGATAGGTCTGTAGTTGGTTAAAGGTAAAGATTTCCCCACGACCGAATGGTCTAGTTGTGACCGACGGTAGGGGGCAGTGCTCATCTCCATTTCAAAGCCTGTAGAGCCAGCGTTTTGTCTGAAGACAAGCTTCCCCCCGAAGTGGTCCCTATTTATCTACTTGCATTTAGGTGCTTTCAAACTGCTAGGTTGGCAGGAGCTGGGAAAAGCAACGGGAGCTCACTCCATTGCGCAGTCTTGAACTCCCAACCTTCCGGTCGGAAAACCCAGCTTGGTGGTTTAACCCACTGTGCATCTAGTTTTGTTAGACAGAGTCCAAGATAGGTGTGTAGTTGGTTAACATAATACTGAAACATTATTTTCGGTATAACATAAGCAAAAATACATAACTGAAATATCTAATGATTAGGAGGAGAGGAATTATTATTTA
Source organism: Lerista edwardsae (assembly GCA_029204185.1). Taxonomy (NCBI): domain Eukaryota; kingdom Metazoa; phylum Chordata; class Lepidosauria; order Squamata; family Scincidae; genus Lerista; species Lerista edwardsae. Next base: position 995,867 of record JAJKFI010000146.1, on the reverse strand, counting down.
TTGAATTTATATCCCGCCTTTCTGCCCCATATTAGGGCACCCAAGGTTGCTTACAATAAGATAAAAAGAATACAAAATAAAAGTGAAACAATGACAAACAATTAAAAGCAGCAGACCCCAATGGATTTTGCAATCACTGAAAGATTAAAAATTGAGATTAAAAATTAAAATGCCAGCCCAACATGACAGCAACTAATAAAATGCCTCCTTAAAGAGAAAAGTCTTAAGACTTTGTTTAAAGATTGCTAGCAAAGGCGCTGTTCTTAATTCCAAGGGGAGGGAATTCCACAGCCGTGGAGCCACCACCAAGAAGGCCCTATTTCTGGCCGCCATTCCTCCTACCTCACTTAGTTATGGAATTATGGGGCGTTCAAACTGCTTTTCTTTATTGGATGGGAATATAGCTGCGCTATTGTGAAGTTAGATGGTTCAAAGTCCTGATTGCACCAGACATAATCATTTTAAATAATAAAACCTTGTGTTTGCCAGTAAATATGACCATGTGCCTTTCTACTTATGCTTATGTGTTGTGGTGTCATAAATGTGGTAAATGTGGATAAGATCTGTAGAGCCTAAAAGACACCCAGAAGAGAGTCCAAGATGTGAACTTAAGGAAGGACTCTGAATTTGTGTATAAACCTGGGTTCTCTATGAGATGGTTACTGACTACTCCATTCCATTGTTACAGACTATTGAACCCCAATCAAACGAAATACATTTCCGGGTAAGACATTGCTCATTGTATCTCATGCTTTCTTGAACAACATATCAATGAAGATTTAAGTTGTGTTTTGTGAATCTGACATTACTTATTTGTATATAAATATTCCCATTCCTTAGCTTCGTGAGGGCTCTGACTACATGTGTACCTCCACAAAGGAGGCTTCCTCTTGGCTATGTGTTCTTGCATCTGTAAGTGTGCCAGAGAATGGGGGTGATCCTGCTTTGGCCTTGCTAGTGGATTAGAGCTCTTGAGTATGCACAAAGAACCACTGATTTAAGGCTAATCTATTCTTAAACTAGGAGTATACATTTACAAAATAATAAGCTATTCAGGGGGCAATCCTAGCCTGGAGGTAGGCTGGCACAGTTAGGCCAGCCAAGTTTGGCCGGCACCGGGGACACCGTAAAGTAGTTTGGACCACTCTTGGAGTCAGAGAGTACAGCACACAGACGTGCACCATCCTCCCTGACTCAGAGAGTGGTCCAAATGTGCTTTACAGTGACCCTTGAGCCAGCCAAACTTTGCTGGCCCAACTGCAAGCCAAACTCCAGGTTAGGATTGTGCCCTCAACGTTCTTAAAGTTGTCTTGCTTTTGCTAAATTCCTTGGTAGCGACATGCAAAAAAATAGTGTTGGGACAAAGCACCCACATGCAAGCTTTCATAGGTAGATTAGCTTCAAGTTTCTGAAATATTCTTAGCTACTCGGATTTAGTGAAAGGCCAACTGGGAAGTGAAGTAGGCAGTAGGTTGACATGATCAGGCCATGGGGAAACTGTGGACTTCCCCAATTTCATTTCTTGGTGACGGGAGTGGTTTGCAGAAGATCAGCACAGAACTGCTTCCAGGAAGTGCTCCTGGAATGCCATGCCTTGGACTGGTTGGAAGGCTGGCCACAAATGAGAAACCCGTGGCTTAGGGAAATTTCAGGACTTAGTGGGAAGAATTGAGTGCTTTGTGTGCACTGCATCTGCTGACTTGCAAAGGAAACTCCGGGAGACATGCAGGGATAGGAAAATGAAGGAGCAAGTTTCTTCCCTTCCACCCACATCCCTTAATTTATCGCAGACTCCTTCTCTCCTTCTGCCAGAACAACCCACTTCTTGTCATTTATTACTGTGCAAAAGTGGTGGTGCCCGGCTGCTGCTCCTAAGTACCCTGGCAAGCTTGACCATGAATATGTTTTCTAAAGAGATCTGGTTGTGGAGAGATGTAGGGTGATGGGAGTGCAGACTTCTTCCTGTCTCTGCCTAGTCCTGAATCTTCAGGGTATCAAGTTAGCATCTTTAAATTTGTCAAATAATACAGGTACTGCCTTGTAATCCTCAGTTTTTTCATCCGCTGATTTGACTCAGCTGGAGGGAAGATAAGTGCCCTTTGTTTAATTTAAACACACTCCTTTAATTAGCAGTCAGCTGATTTTTTTTTTTTTTTTTTTTTGGAAAGGCTTCTCTGAATAAGACCTCCTCCTTTGCCCTGGAGCCTGGGAAGTGCATTTTTTTCACCTGGCTCCAGAGCAAAGTGAAGAGTCTTATCAATCAATCAATCAACAGGTACTTATATACCGCTTTTCAACATGAAGTTCACAAAGCGGTTTACAGGCAAATAGTAATAATAATAAAGTTAAATGGCTCCCTGTCCCAAAGGGCTCACAATCTAAAAACAGGCAGACCACCCGCAACAGCCACTAGAAAGACTGCGCAGGGGTGAAGCGGGACAATTACTTTTCCCCTGCTAAATCTCAGAGCCTTGTTGCCATGGTAAGAGAGGCTTTTTTAAAAAAAATAAATGAATTTCATTTATCAAATGAAATTTCATTTCATTTTTGGGGAGCATTCGCTAGGGTTCCTGGAATGAAATCTTGCAGGAAAAAAAAAAACTCTATCTGTAGTGCACAAGGATCACAAGGAACTGGTGGAGAATTTGGGCTATATAGAACAGAGGTGTGCTAAGAAGTGCAGAGAATGACACAGTTTTTTTAGCGTTCACCTCCAGGAGACTCTTCGTTTGGCTGTGGGCAAACCCCTGCTGGCAAACCCTTGAGGCATTGTGTGTATTTTCTGCGAAAAGAACTACTGCTGTGTTTATCAGCATTAAACCTTCTTAAGTGCTCAACAGATTCTAACAGTAGAGGAATGTCCCACTGGCAGCGGGTTTTCCCTACCTACCACTCATGAGATTGTGTCCCAATTAATAAATGATACTGGACATACCAAGGGCTGGAGAGGCTGCCATGATAGACAGGGTTGTGCCTGGTTCCTTCCCTGAGTGTTCCCAAGCTGGGAATGCCTGAGTGCATTGGGATAGGCCCAGTGGTGTCATCTACTCACCAGTAGACGGTACGCTGGGCGGGACTTAGCGTGATCGACAGCCCGTCCACTCACTTCCGCTTTCTTTGCACTCCCTGCGCGGCTTTCCCTCACCTCGGAGGGAGCGCCTGCTCGCCAGGGGGGATGGGTGGGGGGGGCGCCAGGTGCCTGGGCGAGCAGGCGCCCCCTCCGAGGCGAGGGAAAGCCGCGCGGGGAGTGCGAAGAAAGTGGAAGTGAGTGGACGGGCTGTTGATCACGCTAAGTCCCGCCCAGCGTACCGTCTACTGGTGAGTAGATGACACCACTGGATAGGCCTGCGCTGGCGCTCCTTGCTGGAGACCCCACCCAAAGCAGCAAATGGCCCTGCCCTAGCAGAAGGCAGAGCAAAAATATAGCATTCCCAAAAGAGAGTTGACCAACGATCCCCTCCCTGACCCACCTATGACTTGTCCAGATGCAAGGGAGATGGGGAGTACAGGAGCTCCCAAACACCTAGGGACCAAAAAAACCCTGACACAGGTCCATGACAATGAGGCCGGATAAGAGGCCGAGGGTTTGGGTAGGAGCATGTGGCTATCCTTCCCAGGGAAGCTAACTCTTCAGCAAGTGTAGTATAGCTGAAGAGGAGACTGGGAGCACAATCCTAACCTGTAATCAGGCCAGCAAAATATGTCCAGCACACAGACGTGCGCCATCCTCCCTGATTCAGAGAGTGGTCTAAACACTGTTTATGGTGGCCCTTGTGCAGGTCAAAGTTTGCTGGCCTAACTGTAGGTTAGGATTGTGCTCTGGGTGTGTTCACCCTCCCTGCTGGTGACTCTCAGGCCTTGGTGTGGCCTCACAGTCCATCACAGCACACTCATCCTGTAAAGAAAGGAGAAGTCTCTAGAGCTGGCAGCTCCTAGCATCCTTCAGAGCAGACTGCTGACCTCTTGCTTCCAGTTTCAGTGGCCCTGTGGAGGGACGGACGGATGGATGGATGTATATTTACAATGCAGCGAGGCATGTGCAGGTTTATTTTGAACATGGTATGTAGCCTCTTGCACAAGACTGTATTGAAGATTCTCCATTGAATCAAATGACCACCATCTAATGAAAAATCAAACTCTGATTCTTTTTTCACTAACCTGCCAGTTCTTCCTACCACACATGCATACAACAAACCTATTGTATCATGTTTCCAGGGCTAAGCTGCTTGAAAGAAGGCTCTGTAGCTGGAATGTGGGCATAAGAGTTCAAAGGTATTGTTAAGCACTTCCTAAACAGTGAGAAATTCCAGAGGTAGTGCCACTAAGTTTTGTTACCTAAAGAGCACGGAAAACTAATGGTGTCTTTGTGAAATCTGATTTGTCCCCTGTACTACAAAGTGCTTCAACTGCTGTTTGCAGCACTCTTTTTTCAAAACTGCTAGAGTCCTATTTCTTTTTAACAATTGTCTCTGACTCTACCAATAGCAGTGAATTGTCCATACTTGGATGCCTGATGCCATATATCACAGCTCCTAAATATCCTCAGTTTTTTGCATTTTGAAGCGACAGCAGTAGCTTGGATACCTTTGGAGTAATGAGTATCACTTCGAAATGCTTAGACCCTTGGCTGAGGGTCGCTCAGTGATAGAGCACATGCTATGCCTGTGGAAGGTCTCTGAGCTCATTTCCTCTTCATATAGGGCTAGAAAAGATCCTTGCCTAAAATCTTGGCAAGCCTCTACCAGTCAGTGTACACCAGAGGTGGAGAACTTGTGGCCTTAAGGCAGCCTTCCAGGCAGTTAAGTGTGGCCTTTTGAGTGAATCCAAATTTTCAGAACAAATTCTTTTATTTTCATGAATACAGTTTTGTTTGTCTTTTATTATTTTTATTTTTATTTTAAAATGACGTATTAAAAATGACCGTATTAAAAAACGTTATTTTAAAACAGCCCGCTGGGGAAGGGCTGAGGGTGTCACTGCAGAGGCCGCTACTAGCCTCAAGGCAGCTGCCAGGGGAGTGGGCTGTGGTAGGCGATGGCGCCCTCCACTTTGCCCTGCAGCTCCACCAGCCTTGGGCTCTCGGCTGCTGCTGTTCCACACCGTTGAGTGTTTGGACGGGGAGACCCGTCCCCACTATAGTGTCCCCACTATAGACTTCTATTGTGGGGTCCTTCCAGGCAGGGGGTGCTGCTCCACCTGCAGGTGCTGGACCGCAACTACCACCAGCCTCGCTTCTTGCCGGATCCTGCGCCACCCCTCAAGGTGGACAGGCTGGTGCCACTGGGCTCGGAGGTGGCACGCCTGTATATGCTGGACACAGTTAAAGGCACCAGCATGGTCCTCACTCACTTCTCATGGTTTGGCAGGTCTGAGCTCAGGCAGCACTTCTTCATGGTGCCATGCAGCGGGCAGGTGCTCACCATGGGCTCCCTGCTCGGCTTGCACTCCTCTCAGTCTCTGGGTCGCAGCCAAGGACCACAGAGCCATATCTAATTGAAGTTTCTTGAATGTGGCCTTATTAGGTTACAACTAATTTAATGCATGAACATGAAATTGGGCAAACCCCGGAAGCTAGTGGAGGACAGGGAGGCCTGGCGTGCTGTGGTCCATGGGGTTGCGAAGAGTCGGGCATGACTTAGCGACTGAACAACAACACCGATAACAATTTAATGCAACCTTTCAATCTGAAAAGGTTCTCCTTTTGGTACATCTAGGTCAGTATTGTCTACACCAGACAATACTGATCTAGATGTACCAATGGTTTGATTTGATATAAAGTAGCTTTGTGATTTCACATATATGGATTTCATATCAAAGGATATAAAATGTCATGTTTACATGAAATCATTTTTTTAATGCATATGGTCCATTGGAAGAAACAGATGAGCCGAATACCAGTCTGTTTTTCCTATGTAGTTTTCCAAATCTGGCAGCTTATTGTCATAGGGACATGTTGCCAGAAATGGATTTAGAGCCACACCCAGGCAAAGTTACAAAACAGGATACCATTCCATAGTGTGTGAAAAGCATCTGTAAATATTGTAGACCTGATGCTAACTGAGGGGAACAGAGAACTCCATATAATTCAGCTTAGTGTTAGCCAAAATGTTCACCATTACATGGCATTTTTTTTATTCCAAAAATTATTTCTTTCTACTCTGTAGTATATTGAAAATCACAATGATAAAATAGAATTCAGTAATTTAGGACATTGAATAAACTGCTTTATCTTTTTTTTTTTAATATATCCAAATAAGCAACCTTTAGAGTTTTGCCATGTGTTCAGTTTACATGTTAGGTTTCTTTTTTTTAGCCTTATGACCCAATCTTTCCCCCACCCCTGATGCTGATGCAGTGGTGTCAAAATGGCAACTGCTGCATCGTATGGTGGGCCAGTTACGGAGGTCTGCTGGGTAAGAGAACTATTGCTCCCTTACCTGGGGGTAAGCCACTTTGGCATGCGGGAGCGGGGGTCCTACTTGGACCTGCACTAGCTAAATAGCAGGCGCAGATCCATATGAACTCAAGCCACAGGATCAGATTTGGGAAGTGGAAGACCACCAAACCCACCTCCTCCCTGTCCTGTTTTGCCCCTGTTCTGCCCCCTCCCCACCCTTTTTACGTCTCCTGCTGACTTATTCGCTCCAGCAAGTGGCAGGAGACACAATGAGGTGGGTGGGAAGCATAGGCCTTCCTGCCAGCATTACATTCCCAGCAGCGTACTGAGTAGTCTGCTGTTGGAACACCTTGTATAACTGGTGCTGACCGCTTTATAGTTGTCAATTCCAATGGAGGACCCAGACCGACATTGTGCAGAAAATATAAGATAGAGTTCTTAGATCATAGTAAGTAAGTTCTGAAAGCCTCCTTCTAAATCTTGTTTCTACAATGGTATATAAGACAGTCCAGGATACACATTTAAATGACACTCATTTAAAAATCAGTCGTGATTTACGGGGATAAGAATCAGAAAATCCTGCGTGAGGCTCGTTGTCTTACATAGACTAATGTCAGGGAGATTTGCAAGGGGAAAAGAGCGATTTGATGGATGGCACTGGGTACCTATGTGTTATTTTGTTGTGAAACCTATGTGTGAACCCTAGCCCGAGGTGCATCAGCCCAGGAGGCGCTTGGGATTGCACTCTAAGATCTTTAACTATACTGCATCCAAATTTTATTAAAGACCTAAATTGATTTTATGATTGCATTTGGGTATGCAGTATTTTGTAGATATTGGCTTTTACAGTCAAATCCAAATGCTTAAGATGCTAGTATTGGTTTTCTAGTCATCTGGAATGATTTTCAACAGATAACAGGAACTCATAATAAGTTAAGCCTACTAAGCTTGAATTTTTGTTTTGAAAGCAAATGTAATGCCCATGTAAGTAGGTGGCTTATGTGGTAGAACTGTGGCTAGGAGAAGCATTCTGTACCTCTAGGGAGAAACCTCTTTGTTTCTTATTTAATTGATTCTTGTGTGATGTCACCTGGAGAGAATGGACACAGTCCAGTGATGCCAATCTACAAGCACTGGCAAGGGACACTCTCATGTTTGTCTGTGGCAGCGTTTGAAAGCATACTCGCTTTTGTGGAGCGTCATCCATCATAGTAGACAATGGGAGACATGTGGCTCAGTATCTTGGCATCATAGCCCTTAAAATTCATAGCTACAGATTATTGACCCATATGCTGTATGTTGAAAAATGTTGTTTAAAAATCTTTATTGATTTTTTTTTTTTAGACTGAGTCAAACATGCATGTTTAGATATGTGCTTCATTTGTTTGGGAGCAAACATTTGAAAAACATTAGCAGTGGTTTTTGTTCAGCCTTTAGCTTTCATGATAATTATATTTCTGAGACTAGAAAATTAAACTTTCTTCTTTTAAAAAGGTCCTGAATATTTTGTTGTTTATGCTGCTTTTCTCCCTTGCTGGAATTGGCTGAATTCTTCATGTTGATTTTGAATGTACCACATCTGGCCAGCCTAGTTCTGCTGGTATTTCAGCTAGCAGTACTTTAAACTACTTTAGCAGTACTTCAAATTAAACATTGCTGCAAGTAGGATTGAGGAAGTAAGAGTGATAATGCAGAATACCTATTTAGCTGTTTCTGGAGAAGTGGATCTGCAATGCAGATTTTTCTGCTGTTTTTCACTTTGATAGGCTAATATTGCCACTTAGTGGATGTCTTCTTTAACTGCAATCTCTTCTAAAATGTACACTGAAGACCTATAAATAGGCTTGGATTGGCTTTGACAATTAGATTTTTAAAATCAAAACGCTCTCTTTCTCTCTGTTTCTCTGTGTGTTCTCTGTATAGTTATCCCTCATTAGTTTCATGGAGCTTAATCCATCCATGACAACTGGTTGTAAGGGAAACTTGTGTAATGAAAATATTTTTCCTATAGGATCCCATTTTATAATTTCTGATTGGTTCCTTAGCCCAAAAATAAAACACCAAAATCCAAAAATTGACCCATACAAAGCACAGAAAAATCCCTAATTAGAAATGGGAATCCAGATTGAACAGACGGCTTCTCATTTTGTAATTGGTGGTCATGATCCATGGTGAGGACATGATTACATTTTGATCAGTGTGTGCCCAAGGCCTAGAGAGTTCTCAACAAGCAAGTCTCTAACAGTAGATCTCTAGTAGACTTAACTGCTCTATTGTGTCAAATTCAAATGGATCTGAAGAGGACTGGGACACCAAAATTCAGTGATAATTAATAAACATACTGCTGTCGGGAAAGAGCCCCATCCTATCCATTCCTACTCCCACCAATGCCGCGGCACCAAAAAGACTACCGCTGCATCCTGCGGGCAGGAACAGTTGTGGAGCTCTCCTCTGGATAAGGGAACTTTTGTTCCCTTACCTAGAGGGTAAGACTCTATGGCACAGGAGGGTCTACTTGGACCTGCTCCAGCAATTTTGCTGGCCCAAGTCTGCGTTGACCCGGGACAACAGATTGGGCCTGAGAAGGGGAATAAGATTCAGTGGCCACCATTACCACCAAATCCACCTGATCTTCCTGCCCCATCACTTTCCTGCTCTTCCTCTGCCCCATAACCATCTCATTCTGCCCTCCCTGCCACTGTTTCATCTCCCCTTACCCTGCCCCTTACCAGCGGCATCATGCAGCCGGAACGCTGGGCGGGAGGAACGGGTGAGCGGCAGCCCGCCTGTTGCGTACCGCTCCGTTTCGCCATCTTCCCCACTTCCCTGGGGGCAGGGAAGACGGTGAAACGGACCGGAACGCAACAGGCGGGCTGCCGCTCACCCGTTCCTCCCGCCCAGCGTTCCGGCTGCATGACGCCGCTGCCCCTTACTGCAATCAGCAGGTCCTCTTTACTGCTGTGGTGTGTGCAGGAAGGCTCTGGCTATCCTGCCAGCTCTCTGGCAGCACACAAGTCTACAGGTTGCCGGAAGTGTTTTCAAGACTGCTGTAAGGCAGTTAGTGCTGTTGGAGTACTAAGTACCTGAATGGATCTTTACAGAATAGGGCTGTAGGTAGCATAAGCAATTTATGCAGCATGAGATTGTAGACTGAGAGTGCAACCCTAATCGATGTTCCAGCACCAGGGTAAGGGCAATGCAGCTCTGAGTTAAAGAAACAAACATTCCCTTATCTTAGGAGGCCTCCATGACTACTACTCCATGGCAGAATGCAGAATATGCCCCATTGGCATAGCTATGTCACTGCTGGAAAGTTGGTTAGGATTGCACCCTGAAGGGCATATGTGTTATGTGTGTGAGACTGCTACTGTCTTTCTCTCTGTTTACCTTCGTATTGACAAGCATGTACATTCCATTAAAATACATTCATTCCCCAACATCCTCAGTGAGGAGGGAAGTCAACTAACTGGTGCAGATTGTGTGACCAAAAAGCAGCCTCTGCTGTGATTTGAAGTTGGTTAATGAAGGCTTGCCTGCTTAGTTCCCCAAGTGGTTATTATTTCTTACCTTGGATGACCAGGCATGTAGCAGTTTCACAAGCTAGTCGTTCGTCCTTAGAATCTTCAGATTCTTTCATAATATGTAAATACGTAATAGCAAAGGTAGAGGTAGCAGAGTGTTCCCCACCCCACCCCCATCCACCAATAAAGGCTGGCTGCTGGTAGTAGATTATACTAGTACTAATCAGCTTGGATTTTTGAAGACTTTTGGTCTCTCCTCAAGACTGGCATTGATCACTAAAGCCATGTGTATTCCTTCCTACTGATGTCTTACCTCAGGATCAACCAATGGCTCTCTTCTTGAGAATGTTGTCTATATGATAAATGCCTACATTTCAGAAAGGTGTTGGGGTTCTATTGGGCCTCTGAAGCAAGAGCATTTCAGAGCTGATGAGCAGCCAAGAATCACTTGCTGTTCAGTTGTCATATGGAGAACACTGTCAAGGTCTCCCTTCTTCCTCTGTAAAGAGATTGTGTTGGGACATGGGGATGAAATAAAATATGTGAGGGATATAAAACTGTTCCTCAGCCCAAGTCTGAGGATGCAATCCTAATCCTGGGAATTAGGCTGGCACAGTAAGGACAGCAAGGTTTGGCTGGCCCAAAGGCCACCATAAAGCATGTTTGGACCACTCTTGGAGTCAGAGATGCCAGTACACAGACATGTGCCATCTTCCCTGAGAGTGGTCCAAACATACTGTACAGTGGCCCTTGTGCTGGCCTAACTCCAGGTTAGGTTTGTGTCCTCAGTGTCATATGGCATGCAAGCTGATGTGTGAATATGCAGTCCAGAATGTGATAGCTTTTACTGTTAAACAATTAACAGTTTACAATTTACAATAAAACAATTTTTGCTCTTGCTAACTTCGCAAATTAGTACAACTTACTAGTATAACTTAAGTAGACCCCCCCTTCTTTAATTTCAGGATACTTTTAATACCATAGTAGCTTATTAAGAGGTGTGTATGTGTGCGCATAGGGGACGTGGTGGCGCTGCTTCCTGGGCTTCCTGGGCTTCCGGACCAGAAGGTTGGGAGTTCGAGACCATGTGATGAAGTAAGCTCCCATTACTTGTCCCAGCTCCTGCCAACCTAGCAGTTTGAAAGCACATAAAAATGCAAGTAGATTAATAGGTACCACTTCGGTGGGAAGGTAATGGTGTTCCGTGCGCTACGGCGTATTGTCATGCCGGCCACATGACCACAGAAGCTTGTCCTTGGACAAACGCCGGCTCTCTAGGCTTAGAAACGGAGATGAGCACTGCCCCCTACAGTCGGTCACGACTAGACCATTCGGTTGTGGGGGAAACCTTTACCTTTATGTGTGCGCATGCACATGTGTGTCTATGTTGGTGTTTGGCTTTCTAAACTCTTGCATAGCTCTTCTAAAGCATGCTTATTCAGTGCATCCCAACAATTATTCCTTGCCTAACTGTGCATCATGTTGGCAGTCTATGAAAATTTTAATACTATTCTCTGCCACGGACCTATTCTAGTTTGAGCCTCCAGTGCACACTACATGTTATCAGTTCCAAAAGTAGCCATAGGGAGGGGGGGCAAGTGCAGACTGGACATTGTTGGGATATGGTATAGCTTCCTAACCCCCTGCCATTCTCTTGGTCTGCAGAGTTAAAAACATATCCATCAACCCTAGTAACAGGTTTTATGTCGTTTTTTACATGGCCTTGAAAGCCTTAGAATGCATGTAAATTCTGTACCTTAAAGTAAATGGACACAATATGTGTGTGGTTGTAGACCACAGAGGACAACTTTCCTTTAATCTAATTGAGAATATTTTAAGTAAGATGTGCTAATTAATCCACAGTTTCCTCTCTTCCTCTTTTATTCTTGTTCCTGGAGAGAATTTATATGGAATTTATTTTAACACTGCATTTGCATGGGCAGTTTTGTTCAACCTTAAACAACATAGTAAGATTTTGTCATCTTAAACTGTGTAGCTGCTAGTGCTGGCCTAGTAGTGCAGGATGCTCAATTAAGTAATAATACTTGGGTGGGGGAGAAATCATTTATCTTTTTGGTTTCTATGTTCAGCAGCAGAGGGCGCTATATAATCAGCAAAAATTCATCTTGAGCTTGCTACCTTTTTCTCCCCCTCCTTCTCCTGCATGTGAAGCCATGTTGAATGAGCAAATGTCTATAGACTGGTCTGTGAGTTTTAAATGTCTCCTTCACAGGAAATCCACTGTGTAGCACTGCAGGGTTGTCCAAACAACTGCACAATGTCCACTTCTATGCATATGTTTAACTTTGCTCCCATCACTGAACAATGTCTGTTTTCTTTGTATAATAGATCACTTTAGTCACATGCAACTAGTATTATGAAAGAGGCAAATGATATTTGCCATAAAGAGATGTGTGTGTGTGTATGTTTAGTCATCATGTGGATTTGTCATGGCTTAAAACTAGCAGTCTTGGAACAAACTTGATCTTGAATATAAAAGTGGAACTTTGGGTAAACTTAATTGTCTTAACAAGACATTACTGTATGGATTTTATTGCTGAATTGAGCATGGTTTTTAGTTGCTTACTGTTAAATGTGCTTTAAAAACACATACCACTATTTACATTTTACAGTTTTCAGCTTGAAAAGCATGTTCATTTGGAAAGGAGAGCCTTTTTTTTTAATCAGCTGCTGCTTTTTTTTTAATTGCCAGACTAGTCATTATTTTGCCTTTTCTAGGCAATAGGTTCCTTGTTATAAGGTACAATAAGAATTTTTGCCCTATAAATGGAACAGGACTGGCTGATCTTAAGCCATTCTCCAGTTAAACCTGATTGATGTATTGCCCAAGAATTTCTACTGCCACAGCACAAGACAGAGGTGATACTTTCTGCTCATTAATATGTGTGCAGCTGTTATGTGATCTGTTCGGGATTAATAATAATAAGTGTGCTTTTGTCGGACAGCTCTGAATTTTTACGCTTCATGTAAAAATTACGCTTCCGTTCTTTTTCCCCGATGTTACTGCAGATGGCTGAAATAGTATCTAAAGTTAATACAGGCTGCAATTCTATTCACACTTTCTTGGGTGTAAGCCCCATTGAACATAATAAGATTTGCATCAGAGTAGACATGCATAGGATTGTGCCCACGATATATTAGAAAAAGAATCCACTGATTCAGGGGCCCAATCCAATCCAAATTTCCAGTGCCTACGCAGCCCTGAGGCAAGGCAGTAAACATTCCCTAATCTTTAGGAGGTCTCCATGACTTCCCTCCCCCCCCCCCGCAAGATGCATACCCCATTGGCACAGCTGCATCAGTGCTGGAAAGTTGGATAGGATTTGGCCCTAAGGGATTTCATGCACAGGTTGAAAAGTAGAAATTCCTTACCTGGACACCTGCTGGAGTTTGCATATGTTTTGAACACAAATTGTCTCCTGTACAAGGAGAACCAGAGGTCCCAAAGTTCAGGTCCCTTCTCCGGTAAGTAAGGAGTGAATTATAGTAATCTTTTTCTCTTGAGGTTTCTTTTAATTCCTTTAGGGTGCAATCCTAACCAACTTTCCAGTACTGACATAGCTGTTCCAATGGGGCAAGGGCATCTTGCAGTGGAGCAGTAGTCACAGAGGCCTCCTCAAGGTCAGGGAATGTTTGTTTCCTTACTTTGGAGCTGCATTGCCCTTACCTGGTGCTTGGAAGTTGGTTACGATTGCGTCCTTAGTATAATTTGAGACCTTTGGACTGACTCAGAGGTGCTGGCAGCAGCATGGGACCTGCTTCCCTGTGGTTACATCATACTGCCTGACCAGTTGGTGGTTGTGCGCAAAATAATTCCTTCATGCATGTGTTGCTGAAAAGCAACATGGATGGAACCATGAGCTAGCTCTTGAGTGTCAAACCCGCTTCATATAGCAGTCTGAAAAGCATTCATTGCACTTGCCGAGGACCAGAAGTGACATCATTAAGCAGGATGTTACATCATTAAGCAGATGATAGCCAGAAATAAGCACTTTGTCCTCACATAGCAACTCATTAGCTGTAAATGACAGAAGGGAAAATGTCCAAATCGTGACCATATTTTCATGATATAGGAAACCCCAATTATCATGTGGGCCAGAAAGGCATACCTCATGGTAGGGTCCAGGGGGCCACATAGTCCTGGGTACCATGGTGGACACCCTGTGAGCCGCTGCTGCCACCCACCCTCCGGAGCCACCACCCTCTAGGGCCAAGCAGGCCACACATGACGTCTGTGGAGCCTCCAAAAGTGCTTTCTAAAGCTTTCAGGAAGCCTTTCAACAGTACTTCCCGTTTTCTGATGAAAACTGGATGTACTGCTTAAAGGCCTTTCGAAAGCTTCAGAATGCCTTCGAAGTCCCTTGAACGTTGCACAAGACGCTGGAGTCTCCAAGTGCTGAGGTGCAGTCTCGGGGTGGTGCAGGCCCCCCTTTCAGCAGCACTACTTCTGCTAAGGCACCACTTTCACCAGTTCAGCAGCTGAAAGAGGGGTTGTGAAGTGACACTTTGGCAGAAGCGGTGCTGCTGAAAAGGTGGCCCCTATGATAATTGGGCTCTCTCAGTGATTTGGCAGCCTCTCCATCTTGGTCTGTTCCTTCCCCTGATGCGTTCCCTGATGTTCGTTGCCTTATGAGGTCTCCTTTCTCTCCCGTACAGAGCTTTAGCAGAAGCAGTGCTGGGAAAGCCCAATTATCGTGGGGGCAAATAAAAGGCTTCCTTGGCCTTTAAAAATAAAAATCCTCCCCCACAGTCCTTACGTTTGAGAACCCCTGAGCTATCTGTTTCCACACAAATGCTTGCAAGTGATGAAAACCAAACCCAGCTCACTTGGCATCATTAGGAGGCTGAAGGTGTATGGGAAGGGTCTATACTGAGGCTACTTCCCATCCCACTGCTGCCCATACTGAAAACTGGAGTAATGCTTACATGGGAAGATGCTAGAGTGAGTCTCCTCTTGTATAAGCAGACATTTGTATGCATCTCGCTCATTAGTACGGATAATGTCAGAAGGGGCACAAAGCTTGAAGAACAGTTCAAACTTATCCAGGACCCGAAACTATAAGGTTGTAAGAGGAGATGGAGGGCAGACTAGTGGTAGTGACTAGCCCTCCAGTCACTACTTCACCCTCTTTATTGGTTAAACTGGAATTGGATTGGGGAAAGTAGTCTTCCCTTCCACCACCCAAAGCTAGAAAGAGCCCAGACAAGAGGAGGCTACCTTGGGAAAGCCCCTCTAGAGTCCCTTTAAAACTAACCAGTATCAGAATAATGGAGTCTGGTTGAACTGATCGAACTGGGACGAGTCAGGTAAACTGGAATAGCAGAAGTAGTTAAACCGCTGAAAATCCAGAACAATGGAAGGAAAAATGCAGGGGATAAACGCCAGGCAATATTTATCCAAAGGGCTATGTGTCTGTATATGTGAGGGCACAATCCTAACCTGGAGTTAGGCCAGCAAAGAGTAGTTGGCACAAAAGATACCGTAAAGTAAGTTTGGACCACTCTTGGAGTGAGAGAGGCCAGCACACAGATGTTCGCCATACCCCCCTGACTGGGAATGATCCAAACACACTTTGTGGTGGCCCTTGTGCCAGCCAAACTCCAGGTTAGGATTGCAGCCTGAGTGGGTGAGAGAGAGCGAGAGAGGATGGCAAGGAGGTTAGGAAGCAAGCAGCAAATGAAAGAAAAACCTTGATGCAACTTACTAGGTACAATCCCTATCCTACTAATGCTGTTGCACTGTCTTAGTCCTGGCAACCACACTTTAAGCAAGGAAGTGGGCAAGCTCACCTCCCCCGCATGAAGCATCACATGTTTCCAATGTTGGATATGGGTGCATGGGCAAAGTGGTGTTTGTGTTGCTCCCTGTCCGTGTCCCTGCTTTATATAGCCTATGGCATTAACCCTGCTTTACCTGCAGGATTAGTTGCTGGAGGGGGTGGGGTTCTGAATTTCCTGCTCTTGGAAATCAAGTGGTCGTCACAGTCCAAATGGCTCAAATTCCAAATTGGCTTCAAGGCTCAAATTCCTGTTCTTTGTATACCAGTCAATTGGGGAAGACAGAGATGCTTGTCAATACACAGCAATATGGCCCCTGCATCTGGATGACTGAATAGTCTTGTCAGAATGCTAAGGCATCACAGAAGCCTCTGTCGTTCGGTGGATCTTTTGCCTGAAATGTACTTCTGTGATGTGCCATAAGCATCTTCAGACATCCAAGTATGCTGCTTAGCTTCTGAGAAAGCCTTGGCAGATGGCCTGTTGTAGAAAAAATGACAAGATGATGTTAACGTTGATACATTCCTTCTTTTTTTCCTCCAAAATTCAAATGTTCCCATTCTGTTTTGGAGGTTATGGAAAGAGCCAAAAACCTCTCCTGAACCTTCTGATTCCTTACATTTTTCTAGATGACTGGTGACTTGTGTCCATTTCACTCAGCCGATTCCTGATGAAGTGAAGTGCAATTGCACCGGGCAACAAGCTTTACAGGGGTAACGAGCTGAGCTTGACACTAGTGGCCAAAATTGCGAAAACCTTGATATTACAAATAATATATAGTTGGAAAGGTAATTTAATGCAGAATGCAATGAAACCATAGTGTAACATATTTACTCTATCAAAAGTTATGGCCAAAAAAGAAAACAAAAATATAGCTCATGTAAAAATTGCGTTATTTTTAAATCATTATTTTTTGGAATAATACTGCCATGTTATATACTATACCATTCAATGAGGAATTTAATGCAGAAGCAATGAAATAAACCTGAATGTAATATCTTTATTCTATGAAAGATTGTGCCCCCTCCCCCCAAAAAGAGAAAATAAACTACAACTGCCATGTAAAAATCTTTGGCCTAGATAACTTTTAAAGTGGATGACAGTAAGGAAGGAACCATGCACACCACCCTGAGCTCCTTGGAAGGAGGGTAGTATAAAATGTGAAAATTATGAATGAATGAATGAATGAATGAATGAATGAATGAATGAATGAATGAATGA
>JAJKFI010000146.1:964073-978919 GCA_029204185.1 Lerista edwardsae | reverse complement strand
TGAATGAATGAATGAATGAATGAATGAATGAATGAATGAATGAATGACGTCTCTACTGGGGGTTGACTGCAGGCTTGGGTTTGGTGGAAGATACTACTCTAGCCTTTTTGTTCCTGATTGCTCCCTGGAAGGACAAATCCTGAAGCTGAAGCTCAAATACTTTGGCCACCTCATGAGAAGAGAGGACACTTTAGAAAAGACCCTCATGCTGGGAAAGACTGAAGAAAAAAAGAGAAGGGGGCGGCAGAGGATGAGATGGTTAGATAGTGTCACCAAAGCAATGAACATGAATTTGGGTGAACTCCGGAAGCTAGTGGAGGACAGGGAGGCCTGGCATGCTGTGGTCCATGGGGTTGCGAAGAGTCGGACACGACTTAGCGACTGAACAACAACAACTACTACTCTAGCGCAAACTGTGTAAGCAGAGGTGCGGCCTCAGGTACCCAAATATATGAGTCTTTGACACTGGCTCCTGAACTTATTGGCCTGTGATGCCCTTGGAACCCAAAAGTGTGGTGACAATGTGAAAAGCGATGTCTCAGGGCACTCTGGGTTCGGAGCTCACTGAAGTATCCAAACAGCAGTCAGAGCATCAGGACTAGTGGGAGCTGTTTTGCAGCTCGCGGCTTTTGCACGCTGCAGCCCTGCTTGCTGTGCTGAGCCTCCTGCCAAAGCTTGGAAGCGCCACAGTCTCCCTACTGGGGCAGCAGGCAGCCTGTGGGAGTCTGGCAAGTGCCTCGTGACGCCCTTGGGAGAATCCGAAAGTTTGCTTTAATAGCACTTTGAGATTACCTAGGATTGTTTGTAGCTTTAGAACTAAAATATACTAAAACATACTTTTGGATTGTAATCTGATTTCACTCTTACAATGAGGTAAGTTTTTTTAATTATTATTTTTGGAAGCATGTCCCTGATTGCATTATAGTCTAAGACTAAGTTGTCTTTCAAAATGGAATTTTTAGCATGATCCTTGGGTTTCCGAGTTTGAAAAATTTTTGGTCTGTAAACAGTTCTGCGTGTCAGTGAAATGGCATTGACATGATCAAGTGAAAAGACACTGAATTTAATTAAACTTAATTGAGCTATTTAATCCTAGTTGCATCATTATTACAAATTTTTACTTTGAAAGTTGATGTGATTTACCTCCCTTTTTTCTTATAACCTGGTTATGTTTTGTTTTTTTAACTTAATGGTGGTCTTGCATGTTTTAATACATTATATGTACAATGTTACTAATTGCAAGGGTTTGACATACCTGCCTTTTAGGAAAAGTATATGCAATATAACTACTGCAGAGTCCTGCAGATCTTAAATTTTTTTTACTATGCTGAGCCACTGATACTCACTGTGGTCACATAGAAAGTAATAAATCTGTTTTGGGAGGATTTCTACCGCCCAAAGGCACAACTAAGTCCACTAGTGGTCAACCTGTCTCCGTGTCATTTCCAGAACCACTCTTTAAGCAATAAATAGCTCTGCTACAAATATAGGGAAAGCCGTTAATTATGAGGCTACCCCTATGGATAATTTTATGGTGGTCCTTTTAAATGAATGGCAGACACATGCATAATTTGAACATAATTCATTCTTCTTAGCACTTGAAATTCTTTCATTACTGAAACTTGAGCGTTCAGGAGGCCATATGTAAATTAGTTTCCGATTGAAACAGCCAAACAAATAACTCTGTAAAAAGTTACTAGCCCAGGCCCCAGATATACTTTTTGTTAGCCTGGCTGCCTACATATGACCATGTAACAGCCCAGTCCTATCTTCTGCCAGCCTGTGGCATGCAGCATCCCCGCTAAAGCATGTCCTGCATGCTGTATGGCGTGTGTGTGATCAGGCACCCCAGAAAAAGTAAGTAAAAATATTTTTACCTACCTTCTTGTAGGCTGCCAGTATGTCTCTTCAGACCTATGCCAGCTATTTCACTGCTGTATATTTGGGCAGGGTCAGGGGGCCTTGGACAGGAAAGAGGGGTAGGGTCTTGCACCACTGCCACTTACATCCTCCCGACACCAATCCTCCCCCAAACTGCCCCTGCTTCTGGTCCACATCTGACAACAGAGAATTGCGAGTTCTGCTGCCACAAGCCCCTGGTACGATTGGGACCCTCGTCTTTTGTGGCATACCAATAGCCATTAAATTCTGGTTGTGATTGAATTAGTCACCATTCATTAACCCTAGTGATATGAAAAGCTGAATATAGAAATATTGGAAACTGCTTTGTGGGGAAAGAAACGATAGAGTCCAACTGTGTTCTGAAAGATTTTGGAGCACTTCTGCTTTTATGTCTTGGATGTAGTATTTGCACTTTCCCTCAAACCCCTCCGAAGGCTGCAAAAGAGGACACAGCCAGCAGGTGTGCTTGTGTCAGGGGCTTGGTTAGCAGGCATGATCTTGCCCCTCTCCCTCATAGTTACTGTGTGTGTGCTTGTGTGTGAGAGAGAGTGGCTAAAACATGACACAGACTGGAAGAAAATATACCACAATGTGATGTGTAGAGTATTCACTTGTGCCTCTGATCAAACAAGTGCTGCAGGTTTGCGAAGCATCAGAAAAGTTTCAAAAGCTGCTTGATCAGAGATAGTAAGAAGCTAAAGTGAGCAGAAGGGTGGTATAAAAAATTACAGCCCAATCCTATTCTTCCAAAACTGCTGCCGCTGCATCCTGGAGGTAGACAGTCCTGGGGTTCTCACCTGGAGAATGGAACATTTGTTCCCTTACCTGGGGATAAGACTCTGGTGCTGAAATGGAACTACTTGGACCTGTGCCAGCAAAATTGCTGACACATGTTCACGTGGATCCAGGTCAGGAGATCAGGTCCAGGAAGGAGGCTTTGATTTGGCAGAAGCCACTTCTGGTGAACCTTCCCCCATCCTGAACCTGCTACACCCTCCCACCTGTCCCATTATGCCTCCCCTACTTTTGTCCTACTTTTGTTGGCGAATGCTCCACGCCACACTGCCATGCGCAGGGCTCCTCCAACCTCGCCACCAGCATTCCGGGCATGTGTGGATCCTCACGTTTTTGGAAGGCCATTTTTGATGCCTGGAAAGTGTGCCCTGCCTCTAGAATGCTAGTGGCAGAGGGCAAGTAAGATTGGGTTGTAGGAAACGTAATTAAATTGCCGATAATGCCTCTCTTAGTACTTTCAGCTTAAAAACTATCTGTCTCCAGTCTCAGTAATGACTGTAATTTCTGCATGTCTTTTCCATATTTGGGAAATCTGGAAGTTGGCCACCAATTGCTATTTGAACTATTTCTAATGCCACTGATTTTTGTCACAGATTAAGAAAATTAAATAGATTTTATGGCTTCAATTTGAATAAGAAGTCGCAATATGTGTCAAGCCCTTCCTTTTTCAACATTCTAATTTTCATTTATAACTCTGTATAATTTTGTTGCATTCACTAGGTTTGCTGGTATGGGTAATCTTCTTAAAGTCCTTACCAGGGAAATTGAAAACTACCCACATTTTTTCCTGGATTTTGAAAGTAAGTTCAAAAATTGGAACCTCCTTTTCCCTCACTTAGGAGCTGGTTCAGAAGGAATGTCTTAAACCTGATAAACATGTTCAAGCAGTACAAATGATCTGACTCAATGCTTCAAGATTTGTTCTCAGAGTACCTTTCCTGTCCCTTTTCTATTTTTCAGGAACCAAATGGGAAATCTTTTAAAAGTTCTCACTTGCACAGAGTTTGATCAGGGACCAAATTTTTTCCTTGACTTTGAAAGTGAGCAAAGCTTCTTGCCTGGCTTGCGTTCTTTTCTTGTTCTTATTCCTAATAAATCGCATGTTTTAATGTTCCAGACAAATAGTACAGTGCAATCCACTTATACCTTTCCTGCCTCATATCGACTGTCAGCTGCTCAGTTCATCCAAATTCCCAACAATATTTTTTTACTATCATAACCATCAATTGAAGGGACCTGGCTAATCATCTTAATGCTGCCATTGATTCCAGCTGCTTTCTGAGCAGGTGACAGTTCATTTAGCAGCAGTCACTACCTTGTTGGTGGTTTGCTTTGCTTTTTAATTTTACAATGCAATTTTTAAAATTTGATGTTATTCAAAGAATTTCAAAGAGTGGGTTTAGTGCAATTGAGGCTGCAATCCTATACATACTTACTAGAAAGCAATCCCCATTTAACAAAACAGGATTTATTTCTGAGCAATTGTACATAGGATTGTGCTGTCAACAGGACAGTGTTCAGACAATTTCCTTATCAGGTTGTACCTGAGAAGAGAGCAGGAGTGAATTTCAGGGTGATGTGCACTCTCTTGGCTTCTCTCCCCATGGGCAATAGAATTTAGTCATTAGGTGGCTTGTGCTGTATTCAAAAAGGACTGGTGAGCAAATCGTTTTCCCCTTTCCATTTTATTAAAATGTGTATAAACGCATTACCATGAAACTGCTAGAATTCTACTGGGCAGAAAAGTGTCTGCAGAGCAGATATAGAACTACAGTAGAGCCTTCTTTTTTCCTTATAGTTCCAAAATGTGTATAATATAAGGAAAGGAGAAAACACTAAGATTTTGTTACATGTCCAAGATTCGAAACATTTCTGAAAAGTTGTATAGTTAATATCTTTTCTGTATATCTGACCCATAAAGGATAAGACTAAAATAATTGTTTATATGACACTTCTCTTTGTTCAATATTGAATTAATGGGATTATGTTTATTAATTTTTTTAAAAAATGAATGCTTGATTGCATTTTCTTTAGCTATGCATTTATCTTCCGGTGAAATATAATATACATTTCACATTAATTTTCTAACCACATCTTTCACTGGATTACAGCTAATATGATCCTTCTGCTTAAAGTCTGAACGCATGTCATTTGGGCATTCGCTTGAAAACTGATCAGCAAATGCATTAAAATCCCTTCATCCACTAAAGATATATTGTACCTCAACTTTGCTTGCTACATGATATCCTTCTAAACACCAAAAAGACAGGTGTATGTTGCTTTTTAACACAAGCTGTTGCAGTGTTTAAACTAACATTTTATGGAAAGAGCTTTCTGTCACTGTTCTAGTTCTGGTAGCAAACCCTATTTTCTTTGAAAATAAGACAGAATTTTTTATTTCTGTGTTTTCTCAAGGTTTCCTAATAATCATGTACTTCGGTATCTGTTCTAGGCCCTGACTTTTGAAGCAAAACTCAGGGATGTTTTAAACATTTTTACTGGATTTTCTGCCGAATGTATCCATTTCTATTAGAAGAAACTATTGCTGTCATGGAATGAAAGAGGTTGATTCTGCCAGAATCACAAACTTCGTATGAGAGGAGGTCTAAAAGAAAGAAAGAAAGAAACAGTGTTCCAAATTTCATTTTCCCCAAAGACTCAAGTTCCTGTTCACTCATTGTGGAAACCACCTCAAAATGTACAGCCGTTATACAGTGTGTGCCATGTTCCATAATGACTTTATTTGTAGAGGGGTACACGTCTTTGACAATTGAATTTCTTTAGAGCACTACCCTTTCTCTAAAGGGAGAGGGGTATAGTCTGAAATCACATGGTGCAGCCACTTCGTATTAACCGAGGAGTACCTGGGAAACTTGTGCATCATATGAGTTCTATTAAAGAAAGATGGGCTACAAATAGACTGTAACAAGTGCTGGTACACTAGCATCCAGGCATTTCAAGGTACCTGTT
The DNA here is from genome assembly GCA_029204185.1 of Lerista edwardsae. Classification (NCBI taxonomy): domain Eukaryota; kingdom Metazoa; phylum Chordata; class Lepidosauria; order Squamata; family Scincidae; genus Lerista; species Lerista edwardsae. Next base: position 973,252 of record JAJKFI010000146.1, on the reverse strand, counting down.
GAACTACTGCTATTGTGACATGGCTCTGATCTGCTGTGTTCAGTGTGTAAATAGTTTATAGGTGGATTGGTATGTGCTAGGAACAATGTGCAGTTGTTCCATGGCAAAATGCATCTGTGAGCCACAGACAAGTGAGATTTGCAACCATATGCAACATTGCAACAATATAGGACTTTCTTCATGGCAAAAGCCGTGCTAGTCCCACCTCCTGTGCTGCCAGGGACCCTTCAGTAGAATCCTGGAATTCCTGAATGTTCCAATACAACAACAGCTGTTTACAAATGCACCCAGAAGCACATTGTATGCAACGACAGATAATTGTATGTAACAACAGATAATTAAACCACACATATTTACAAATCTGCACACACAAGTATTGGCAAATGGGTTCACATCCTTTGATGTGGTAGCCCACTTCCTCTGCTGCACCGTCCCTGAGCCACTCCTACAGGATGCGACCACCCCATGGGCCACACAGAGGAAATTAAGGATGTCACAGAAGTGCATCTTGGCTGGAGAACTCTATTTCTCTCCTTCACAAGTTTGTAGTTCCTCTGAAGTTCCTTGGCTTTGCTCATGCACAGCTCAGTGTCCTTCTGGTAGCCCATGAGCCCCGAAATGTAGCAAATTGCTCCACATTTTGATCATTTCATAAAGAGCTACCTGGACAGCTTCCTCCCACCAAATGTTTGTGAAGGCTGTCCAACTCCTTGCTCTGCAAAGGATTCTCATATGGTGAGGAAGCTCTGTGATGTTGATAGGACTAGCAGGAGCAGTGGGAATACTGAGTTCCTCCATCATGAAATCCTGATGGAGATCTCATCAGGAGATCTGTTGATCAGCAGATCCTGAGATTCAGAGCACAATCCTAAACTCGAGTTGGGCTGGCATAAACTAAGCCAGCCATAAAGCGTGTTTGGACTACTCTCAGAGTCAGGGAGGATGGCTCACGTCTGTGTGCTGGCCTCTCTGACTCCAAGAGTGGTCCAAACATGCTTTACGGTGGCCCTCGTGCTGGCCAGACTTTGCTGGCTTAGCTTAAGCCAGCCTAACTCAGTTTAGGATTGCGCCCACAGTCACAAATCAAGCTCTGCCCCCTTTTTCATCTTTCTGTCCTACTTACCACATGCAAGGTGTGGGGGGAGGGAAAGATGGCTGCTCTTTCAAACCAAAAACAAGGAGAGGATGAGGTGTGGTGAAGTAGGGCTCTGCCAAGAGCCAAGCATAGGGGTCACCATCTGACCTTCTCTGAGGACATTCGCAGATTTCAAAAACCATGTGAGTTTTCCTATCAAGCATTCAAAACCCACCTGGAAGATTCAGAACCTAAAGAGTAAAAAGTAAAAAAGGCACTTGGATATTTTGTGGTAAAAAATCTCATAGATAAGGAAACCCACCTTGAGTCTGGCATCCAAACTTGCACTTTTTCTTTTCATGGCATTACCATGGTGGTTCAGAACACCCTCCGCAGGCAAGGTTAGCACATCTCCACTTGCCTCCAGGTTGGCCCACCCCACAGGTTTGGGGCAGGGGACCCACAGATGCTGGAATCTGCGAGTTCTAAATCTGCATAACATGGGCCGACTGTATTAAAAAAGATATTTTAAGATTTCATTCCTGCAGTTCCAGGAATATTGCAGTATCATCCCTGGAGGGTGGCAAGCTCTAGGTTTTGCAAGGACCCTTACCTTGCTGTGTAAACTGTTCCTCCCCCTTGTAGCCAGTCCTCCTGGGGAAAGCAACGCCTCCGCATTGCCTACTGGCTACGATGGCAAAGGAAAAGAGTGGGTACACAGCAAGGTAAGGCACCTTGCAAAACGTGGTGCCCCACCCCCCTCTAGGGATGCTACTGGGTCACAGCATACATGAACAAATTTTGCATTTGTATTTATTCAGCTAGTAAAGTTCTCTCAAGTTTGGTAAATGGTGGAAGGAGGACCTCTACTGCATAACTTTAGAGCTGCAGTCTGAAACAGGAGGACACATCCCCTTCTCTCTGCCCCCCCCCCCCGGTCCATGTCTGTAATGGCTGTTGGTATTGCCCCCAACTGCAGCATATTATTTTTTCCCAAAGGAGTGAACGGAAGGAGAGTGTAAACTGTTGCACTTGGAGGTCTTTGCCACATGTCACATTGCAAGTGTATTCCATCAGGGTTGCCAATTTAGGCTTTAAATCAAGATGCAGAAGTTGTTGCCCCTAAAGACCATGTGCATTTGCCAGCTGAGTCCTGCCATCTAAGTGCTCCTTAAAATGATGAGAGCAAAGCCTTAAAACATGTGCAATGCCCAAACCAAAGACGATATTTTTTTTCACCACTGGTGCAGTTTTTCTTTTTTAATTTGCACCTACAGCAAATTCCACCACCATGAATCTTGTTAAAACGAAAGACCTCTTTAGGCTTTTTAGACCTTGTACCTGCCTAAGTTAATAATGAGCAAGATGAATTTTGAACACTTAAGGCTATTGGCAGCAGACATTTTTCTCGTAAAATGTGTCCTGCTAGATTTTACTGCTGCATGTACTGTAGTTAGAGGCTTTTATTCAGTCTTGATGAAGGAGAAGGAAAACGTGTCTTCAAGTGCACTTCTCCCTGAATCTTCTTGAAGACTGCGTGTGATAGTTTTAGAGGCTTAGCTGAGCATATACAAGCACTGATCCGGGGAACACTGAGTGAAGCAGAAGGCTGCAGGCCAGCTATTGGGTTTGGGCAGCACATGCACACTTCTGGATGTGATTGGTGCTATCAGTGGGTGACTCAAATAATCACCTGTTTGAAGGAGTCCCTACACTGAAACTAGTGTTTCTCCTCTTCCTCCCTCCCTGGTACCCATGACATCAGTTCCTCATACAGATAGGGTGGCTGCCTTTTGTGCTGCTGCTCAAGTCAGTCGGCATGCTGAGATCTGTTTCCCCACAAGATTGCTTCTCCTGGGTCTGGGTGATAATCTTTGAATTAACTTTTCCCCTGCCTCTTTTCTCTCATAACTTCCAGTTTCCAATACTGCTGACCCCAGTTTTGTGGAACAAAATTTCAGTGCACTGTGATGGACCTTTTTAGGAAGAGTCTGTTTCTTCTGTTGCTTCCAGATGACTTTGATAATATTCGGGGTATTCTCGCAGGTTCTCAGTGAAGCACAGATATATTTTTCCAGGCTATTCTCTTGTTGCTTTGAGTGCCCAAAACTAGTGTCATTTGGGACAATTGGATACTGTGGTTGAAACCGTGTTCCTGGAGGTTGCTTTCCACTTTTTTGGACACTGTTGGATTGCACCTATTTTTTTATTTTATGCATCCTGCTAGTCTTGACTGGGTGGAGTTCGACCCCATGATGTGTTTGCCTGACTTGATTATTTCTTAAAATATATAAGTGTCCTTTTGTTGTTAATTGCAAATGTGCTTGTGTTCAGACTTTGTGTTGGGAACCAGTTCTAATCCTCTTTATGGACTGAGCTAAATGCCAAGGTGTATGTCTGAAAGTTGGTGAAACGTCACCAGAATGGCCTGTAGGCTAATGAAGTACGGATCAAATGATTGCTGTGATGTTATTGGCAGATCTGAATTACGTTTCATAGCTGTTTGGTTTGCAGTCTAAAGTATCTGTTTTTTGTGTTACAACTAGATGCTCAGCCTACAGAGGGAGAACGGGAAGTATGGAACCAAGTCAATGCTGTCTTGCAGGATTCAGAAAGCATGCTTTCAGATCTGCAGTCTTACAAAGGAGCCGGGCAAGAGATCAGAGATGTACGTTAGCCGTGCTACCCCTGGCTTCAGCATCTTCTCAGGAAGAAAAATTAAATAGCAACATTGCTATCTTCACTATTTCATGTTTAGCTTCCCATGCCTGAAAAATACATCAATGGTTGGTGGTGGTGGTGGTGGTGGTGGTTTAATTGTGGCTTCATAAGTTTAAAACTGCATAATATCATATTTGGGATGCAAGTTTTACTGTATGCAGGTTACTGTATAAAGTCACCAAAACTATAACCTAACTGAAAATGGTAGCAACACTTCTGGCATTTCAAAACAAATCTTAAGGTTTTGATCCAAATGTACTCCTGTTGATGGAAGAAGTTCAAATGCAGGGCTGACCTTGGATCCACACCTGAGATTTATTTCCTCTTTGTGAGTTAGTGATGCGCGCGCGCGCACATACACACACGCACACGCACACACACACACACACACACACATCTTGCAGTTATGCAAGGGGTGAGATTATACATGGTTTTATGGCCCAGTCCTGGCTGGGTCTTGTACTGCCAGAACATGTGCTCCTGGAAAGCGCTGCTGTAAATGGCTAGACACATGGTGAGTTTGGAGGTGTTCCTGGTGGGGATGGGGGAGAGCTGCAGTGGGGAGTGGCCTGGAGGCATCTCAGTGGCAAAGGCACATGCTGGATCTTAACCCCAATTTTCTAGTGCCTTGTTCCTCTCCTCAAAATTACATCAGCAAAATAGCTAGTATGTGTCTGGAGAGTCCCATAGGTGGCCAAGAGGCCTACTCAAAGGTAAATTGAAAAGCTTTTTCTTTGGTCTTCTGGTCGCCTTCGCCCCACCATTGGAATCGCCACGTGTTCCATCAGCCCAGCTGCATTGTCGACTAGGGGGTAGGACTGGACTGTACGTTTAGTTTAGTTTGTGAACAGTTTATTGCAAATTGTTCTTAAAACTCTTCCATCCAACATGTTGTTAATGACTTGGAGGATGGGTGATAAAATTGGCTCGGGGATTATCATGCACAATGTTGGCTCAAAGGTTTCTAATGTACCTATTGCCTCCAGGCAATTTCACTATGTGAAATAGTGTAACTCCAAAGCTAGATTTAACAAGTAGCTTGGTTTGATGATCTGCCACTTTAAGTTTTTTAATTAACAAAAAAAAACCATTCATGGGTTTACGTTCCTAATTCATAAAGTCCCATCAATGTATGTGGTGTCGTGCAGAACAGTGAAATGCGGGGGAGGGGTGAGGAACCCAAACAGATACCTGTCCCAAGAAGCATACAAGTATAAATAAAGATAAGCAAAATATAGTGGCGTGCTGGTGCAAACTTACTTTTGTCTATTTAGTGATTTCTGACATTAAATTCTGTGGGGTGTTTTTTTCAGGCAATACAAAACCCAAATGATATCCAGCTTCAGGAAAGAGCCTGGAATTCAGTGTGCCCTCTAGTCGTCAGACTGAAGCGGTTCTATGAATTTTCTCTTAGGCTAGGTGAGGACCTTTCTGTCAGTCTCAGTATCATTTGTTTGCAGTTGATAAATCATCCTCTGCTATCCTAGTGTGACTGCATGTTTGGAGTTCCTCTGCTGTTTCATGTATGCGCATCTGAACATTGTTTCCTTGTTCAGAGAACAATGTAATATCTTATTCTTTTGTCCATCATCTACAGGCTTGTTGTTGATCTTAAAAACCTCTTACATCATCATTTGCCAGTTATCTGTAAGCAAAACAGTGATGTCCAGACAATCATTATGTGCACATGGGCAAAGGAATGAGCTAGAAAATACTTGAACTGTATGCTTTTTCCACCTATCTGATTTGTTAATTAATGCAGTTAAACTGACCTTCCTCCTTATTAAAATGGGGGGAATAGCAACACAATACAGTGGCACTTCTATAGGGGAGCAAAACACTAAGTTTTGCAGGAGCCTGAGCTCCTACGTAGCACGGCCCCTCCCCTTCATCTTCAGAGCCATTCCAAGAGCAAGGCCTCCAAGGCAGCTTAATACACTTAATTATTAAGTTATAAGATATTTCACAATGAAGATAACTTGCCTACTTTTTCCAGATCCTTCAAAAGGCAGCCTTCACTGAGGTTTGTAGTGTGTAAACATGCTTACACATGTAAGCACTTGAGTAAAATGAAGGCAGTTAATATGTGTTTTTAAAAAATCTTTAATTAGGTGACAACTCTGCTTAAGCAACACTGACATGTTGGCGCTAGAAAAAGTCTTTAAAGAAAGAGGGGGGGATGTGATTTCATCTTCTTTCAGAGAAAGCACTGCAGAGCTTACTGGAATGCTTGACCTGCCCCCCCTATACACCAACTCAGCACTTGGAGAGGGAACAGGCCCTAGCCAAGCAGTTTGCAGAGATCTTGCATTTCACCCTCCGTTTCGATGAGCTCAAGGTGAGCAGGAGGACGCGGGGGTCCACAAATGCTGAAATGTTTGGGGGATTTTTAATTAAAAGAAGATTCTCTACTTGTCTGCTTTAACTTTCTTTTTTTCCCTTTCTTAAAATAAAGATGAGAAACCCAGCAATTCAGAACGACTTCAGCTATTACAGGAGAACAATAAGTCGCAACAGAATCAACAATATGCATGTAAGTAAAACGTTATTTTCTGGAAATTGCATGTCTTGCCCTAGAAGTTGCTATGTTCCTTTTTTACTTGTTTGTATCTGCACAAAAGACAGAATATGCTGCCATTTTATACCATTGGATAGTTATTCATAATTCATATAAGAAATTAGTAGTATGTGGAACTGCTTTTTTTTAAAGGACTCCGTGCTGTGAATAGAGCTTGCTCACCATAAAAAAAGCTGTATTTATCAGCAAGGTTCTCGAATTACAAGCTTATCAATAAAACTGATTTTTATAACTCTTCTTAGGGATTATATTATAGGAATTTTTGTATTGGGTCTCTTCTCATTTTATTAGCCAGAAGTATGACATTTACAGCCTAATTCTGTCGAAACCCCATGATGTAGCAGCATCAACATGGCTTCCACTCAGTAGTGTCATTCATTAACAAGGAGACGGAACGCGAGGCGGGACTTACCCCTTGATTGACAGGGAGCCTATGACGCGTCACCGCCTGCCGTTCCGCCGCGGGGGCTCCTTCTGGGTGGCGCGCCCCTCCACGGCTCTCCTAAGCACCCAGCGCGCCACCCAGGCAAGTGGGCACCCCCTCCGAGGCCAGGGGTGCCCGCGTGGCGCTCGGCAAGGCAGCGACGCGTCAGAACCGGGCAGCCAATCAGGCGGTAAGTCCCGCCTTGCGTTCCATCTGCTCATTACTGAATGACACTACTGCTTCCACTGTATCCCACAAGGGGCTCTTGGCAGCTGGAGGTCTCCTCAGGGTAAGGGGACATGTATCCCTTTGCCCTGGTGTAAGCCACAGCAGCTGCAACGGGTCAATTTGGACTTGCGCCAGTGATATCATTGGTGGAAGTCAGTGTTGATCTGTGCAGGTGGATCAGGCCCAGGGTTTGGATACGGCACGTGCTGACACCACCAATCCCACTCCCCTCCTAGGCCCAATCTGTCCACCTCTGCCTCTGCTGCCCTCGTTCCTCCCTCCCCTGCCTGATGTAACCCCTCCCACTGTCCCTGCACTGTACTTACCTGCTTTGGCAGGCCTCATGATGATCGCCTTCTGATGAGCACGAAAACGTATTCCACTGGCACAGGCCTTCAGTGGGACTGGGCCATTATTTGCATGGATTAATCCTTATTCATGGTGGAAGTCGTGAATAAAAGTTTTTTTTCCCTAGATTAGTGGCCTAGTACTATCCTGGGCCGGCCTGCATGGTGCAGGGCCACTGACACTGTGTCCACTGCATCCTGTGGGCTGGCTGGGCCAGGAAAAGTGAGTAAAGAAAAAATGTACTTTCCACTTCAGCCGCTGCCGAGTCCAATATTTTTGCTAGCTTAGTCTTGAGGAGTCTTCTGGATACGTGCCTGGGCCAAGGTAGTTACAGATAGGGCGAGTGCCATTGCCACCAAGGTCTGCCCCATTCCGACACAATCCACGCTAGTTGCTGATCTGGAGGGCACTGTCGATGGCCCAAGGCCTGCAATGGTGTCCTGCATGGATAGGATTAGGCGCCATTTTAGACCTCCTCTTGTTGTCATGATTGTCGCTACTCTGAGGTTTTCTAACATTACTCTGAGAATGTTCAGAATCCTCCTCCAGCGTGAATTGCTGCTATGGAGCTATGGGACAGAGCTCCCTTTAAGGTGCGTGACGGTGCAGCCTCGCACCTCCCAGCCAAGCTCTGCACAGCACGGCGCTTGGCAACCTAGAGGTGTGGTGATGACCTCATTGCTGAGTGGAGGTGAAGTTGCGATGCCATGAAGCTTCCAAAGGGGGCGATGCACTGGGGTATAAACCCACTTAGAGACAACACTGCTGTGGGGTTGTCCCGCATGGTTGTTACCATAGGGAGACCAGCATGGTCGCACAGCCACAAGAGCAGCAAGTACATTGGGAAGAGAATAAAAGGGAATATGTCATCATTGCATCCAGAGATTTAATAAGGGTGTTAAGGGCTTGGGCATTTTGAACAGCAGAGCCCCCACCTCTGCACAATGTTGTATTACAGACTTCCTTTGCAGGTTCCCCTTGTTTCAAATGCAGTGAGCTTTGTGCCAAAGGGGGAGTGTTAGTCAAGTAGCACACGCCCAATTTCCCCTTAGGCATGCAAGTTACATGATTCTTTGGATCCTGACTGTTATAAGGATCACGTTATACTTCAAACACAAAGCATTGCTCATTGATATGGCAGCCAGCAGGACAAAACGGCTTGTTAACGAGTGTTTCCTTGCTGTTTTCATCAGCTTGACATTGAAAGTGAAGTGAACAACGAGATGGCCAATAGGATGTCCCTGTTTTATGCGGAAGCTACACCAGTGCTAAAAACTCTGAGCAATGCCACAACACGTTTTGTTGCTGAAGTGAGTTATACATTACAATAAAATAAAATAAAATAATACATGCATAAGGAAATACCAGATGACTGATTTGATTTTTTTTTCACTCTTGCAGAACAAAACTCTCCCAATTGAGAATACAACAGACTGTCTAAGTACAATGGCCAGTATATGTAAAGTAATGCTGGAAACACCGTAAGTTACTTATAAGAGATGGAGATATGTGGTTTTGTTTTATGCTTATTTTTTGGGTTAACGATCCAAAGAAATCTAGATTGCTTAAAGCTTGCAGTCTGTTTATAATCTTTGGAAGCACCTTCTCCCTAAGGCCAGAAACAAACAATTAAATAGTTATTTCAAAGAATGGAAGTTGATGTGGAAGAGAGATTGTGGGCCATAGTCAGTTTCGACACTCTGCTGTCATCTGTGGCAAACAGGTTTGGCTAGTTTTTGTAGCGCTTTAAATACTACTACTACTACTACTACTACTACTACTACTACTACTACTACTACTACTAC
>JAJKFI010000146.1:935430-964063 GCA_029204185.1 Lerista edwardsae | reverse complement strand
ACTACTACTACTACTACTACTACTACTACTACTACTACTACTACTACCTTGATTAGAGGCAATGATAAGACAAAAGAAACGGGTGCATATGTATGTGGTGGGTAAGCTTGCTTCTGTCATACCACTTTCAACTTTGTTAAAAACAATTGTCTGTCTCCAGCCATGCATACCTATGCATTCAGTCTTCTATCATTCTTGAAGATCTGCAAATGCAGCCTGACTCTGGGCACAATCAGTTCCAAGTAACCCCCTTGGTAGCTAAGCCTTCTGTGGCAAGACCGGATTAGCTGACCTCAGTTCCCAGAAGAAATTGCACGTCAGTTTGTAAACGTATAAAGATTTATTAAAACTACTGGTTACACTACAAAGGCACGAAAGTCTTAAGAAGTACACAGCTTTGCAGTGCTTGTTAAACCCAGTGCAAAATAACAAAGCTAACCGCCTGACTCTAACTAGTTCTCTCTCTCACCTCGGCTCCTTAGCCAGCTGGATATCTGGGCGACCAGGTGTCCATGATAGTCTCCTGCTGACTGCCGAATCCTACAGAGTGTTCAGCTCACAAACCGATTCCAAACCCCTCCCTTCTCCTGGGCCTTTGTCTGTACTCCCTGGAGCTGCTATACTAGGCCACAGCTCCTTCCCCCTCCCAACCTGAGGTTCAAAGCTGTTATGTTCTTATAAGAGCTGTCCTTGACCAGCAAGGCTGCGCTCTGGGGAAGGAGTATCTGGGCTCCTGGCCACTGAGCCCAGACACTACATCCCTGCCTGAGCCTGGTTCCCACAAGCTGTGGGGTGAGGGGGGAGTGGCTCGGCCTGCAACTGCAGAAATGGAGTCAGATCAAAGCCTGGCTTCCCGTTGATCACGACAAGAGGGTGGACCCGTGGAGGCCGGCCGGCCGGGGAAGGGGTGGAGCCAGTCCCCAGCCCAGTAGGATCTACACAGGCTGCTCAGGGTTGCTCCAGCGATTTCTCTGCCACAGATCCAAGAAGCCATATTGGATCTGCTGGGGTTTACCCCAAAGCTGCCTCCAGCTTCCCCCTATGCTGGAGACAGAGCAGGCCTGCAGGCCAGCCTGGTCCAGAGCAGGTTAGGATTGAGCGACCTATTAGCTAGGACATGTGGCAGAGCGTTTTCCAGCTAACATTGTAAGGTTTTTTTTTTGTAGTATCTTAATGTAGTATCGTAATTACATTTGTATTTTTTTATACTAGCCGCTTTGTGCTTTTTTCCTAGAAGATAGGCTAAAATATTTTATAAATATTTTTCTCTAGCCTCCAAAAGAAAATATTGCATAAGGTTAATACTTAAAGTGAATGTGCAGGCCATGGTCTGTTAGAATACTTTTTGTACAATTTGCCATTCTGGGAAAGAAAAATGCCTGATTTATTTATTTTTTTTAACTTTCTCTTAAGAGCTGCTGCGTCCTCGCTTTGTCCTTCCTGACAAATATTTAAAGTTGGAGGGGAGAGGAAACAAAAAGATATGGGAGGACAAAAAGAGGGTCAAAGATCTTTAAAACAGGTCAATTTCCACATGACTTACTCTTTCAGTCAACTGTGTATTTTTACAAGCTTTGATGTTCAGAGATTGGTGGCTCTGTCAAGGAAACCTAATGAATCTTACACCCATCACCCATGCTGATGTAGTTGTCTATAGACAACAGAACATACCCAGACTTGAGCTGATTTATTTTTTTAATTGTGCCTTCTGCTACTACCTCCCTTATGGATTTTATGGCAAAACTAACTTTTTGACAGTCCCTTGTCATTTGTGGAGATGCACCATATTTTGAGGACCTAACCTTTAGTGTTATAAGATGACCTAAGATGAACATTCTCTGGCTCAAACTACTGCAGAGGCCCCATGATTGGCAGTGCTATTATTGCCTTTGACGATGCCTCTTTGTATATTTTGCTACTTGTTCCCCTTGGCTTCTAGAAGTGGTGAGAAGTTCTAAAAGCAGGGTTTGGTTTTCTTTGGATAAGAGACGACTGGAGACTTAGGTGTCGTCATAATAACCGTTTTATTTATATGACTGTACCATGGTGGAGGCAAATGCATGCCTATAAACAGATAGCATAGCTACTCAACCTGCAAAAAGATTCCTAAAGAGAACAGCTGTACCCCAAGGATTCTTCTGCCGACTCACAACTTCAAAGCTGCTGGCATTTTTAGGGCGCAATCCTAACCTTGAGTTAGATCAGCACAGTTAGGCCAGCAAAGTTTGGCTGGCACAAGGGACACTGTGAAATATGTTTGGACCACTCTTGGAGTCAGAGAGGCCGCACACATATGTTCACCCACCCTCCCTGACTCCAAGAGTGGTCCAAACACGCTTTATGGTGGCCCTTGTGCCAGTCAAAACTGTGCAAGTCTAACTCCAGGTTAGGATTGCGCCCTTAGTCTCTTCACGCCAAACTGCAAATCTGGCTCCAAACTATTTCTGGTCTTGCTAGATGCAGGGTAGTGAATATTCCCATGATACATCTCCTTGTTCCTTCCTCATCCATCCAATGTCATGCCCACTTCTTATGTGTACTTCTCATTGTGGCCTCTAAGCTGGCATGGCATTTTTCTGACATTGTGCCACGTCTGTGGCGTGTCCGTCAGTGTAAGTAGAGGGACACCAGCATATTTCCAGGATAAGATTGGGCCTTGAACGTTTCTGTACTTGAAATTCACATTCACTTTGTGTTGTTTGTTTTTCTTCTTTGCAAATAAGTCTTCTGGTTCTCCAGTAATTACTCGTGCTGATTTCTTTGACAGTGACAGCCTTGTTCTTTACCTTTATTCTGTTGTGTCTAGGATTTTAATATGAAATCAGGTCACAATAAAAGCAGTGACTGGGTTTTTTTTTTCCTTTTTCAGAGAATACAGAAGTAGGTTCACCAGTGAAGAAACTCTCATGTTCTGTATGAGAGTCATGGTTGGTGTTATTATCCTCTACGACCATGTTCATCCTGTGGGAGCTTTCTCCAAGGCCTCAAAGATTGATGTAAGGCTGGTCCCAAGCACTTCAGATAAGGGATGCCAACCTGTATAATGAAAAAAGTAACATGCTAGGGGAGTGGGGGTGCCTGGCTTGTAAGGCCTGACTTTGACTATCCTGAATGCAGCACCGTCTGCTTGAGTTCTTGGCTTATTATGGGTTTTGCTTTCTTGACTCTTCTATCAGATTTTAGGCACCAAAGATGGCGTTCTGTCATCACTCACTTTCTTTTAATGTTTTCCCCTTAAAAACCACAAGTTATGACTAGGGATGAAACTTCTTTTTCCCTTTCATATTATCAATGTACCCAAATAGTAGTTTTTATTCTTGCATGGTTTTTTTTTCCCCTCAGATGAAAGGTTGCATAAAGGTTTTAAGAGAACAGCCGCCAGACACAGTTGAAGGGCTTTTGAATGCTCTCAGGTACCTACTTTTTCGTACAGCTTTATTTAATTATTTTGCGTTCATGGTGTTGTGATTATTTTTCCCATTTTGTAACATATATATTCAGAAGAAAGCCCCAATGAGTTTAACAGGACTTACTCCCAGGAAAGCGTGTGTAGATTTGCAGGCTTACAGTGCAATCCTGTGCAGATTTACTTAGAAGTAAGTCCCACAATGTTCAGTGGGGCTTTTTCCCAGGAAAGTACATGTGGGCCCACATTAATTGCGGGTTCAACAGACACGGATTTGAAAATCTGCTGATGCCCCCCATCCCCAAGGCCCACCTGGACCCTCCAAACCAGACCTGAGCTGTGCTCCAGTCAAGTCTGGAGGGTTTTCTGAGGCCCACAGAGGCTCTGTGTGACCCACATCCTCCGCGGGTCTCAGAATGGCCGTTTAGGCAAAAAAGTTCCTTCAGGGTGGGGATAGGCCCCAAATCTGCGGGTTTCAGTACCCATGAAATCTTGTATCTGTGGGGGTTCCAGGAATGAAACTCCACAGATATTGAGGGCCCACTGTATATATAAAATGGCAGCTGAGAGAGCTTGGAGATGGTTCCAGTTCATATATTCCAGTTCATATATTCAGTATACCCTTTTGTCTGTGCCTTTGTCTCTTCTAGGTTCACCACCAAACACCTGAATGATGAATCTACTTCTAAACAAGTTCGAGCGATGCTTCAGTAGTTTGCCTCCTTTGACAAACGGACTTTTGTATTATTTAGAGAAGATGTTTGTTTACATAATTTAATAGTGTGTGGTGTTAATAGGTATGCATATTTACATAACAACTGGTTCCTTCCTGAGCTGCAGTATGTGGACTTGTATCAATAACCTGACTGACTCCCTATAGCACAGCCTCTGTTTATATGCTAGTCTTACAGTTTCAGGATGTACGTTAATTTGAATATGTAAATAACAAAATTGTCAATGTGCCTTGGGTCTTTTGTCTTTTTGGTTTTCAGGGTTTTTTTTTTAATGGATGATGAATGTAATATTTGTTCATTGTGGTCTCTGGGCAGTTCTGCATATGGAAATGTGCCTGTGAGGATTTTAGGATGAAATTTTCTAGAAGTCTGAAGAGTTCTCTTGCTCTCCCCTCAGGTAGATTTTTATAGCATTGAATGTATATACTGGACAGGAGTAAATATGTTGCAACAACTGGCACTACAGTAATTGGTGCATTAAATCTGTGGGGTGCTGGTCTTCCTTTCGCTTTTTTGGGAAGAATCTCCTTTTCTTGACAAGAGTTCTAGTTGATTTTACACATGGCTTGTGCATGCACACCTAATTGCTTTTATATAATTGCTTTAATGTAGTTTTCTGTCTGTCTAGAGTGCCTTTTGGCAGATAGGTAAAATATAAATTATTGAATTGATAACTAATATGTGGAATGGCACAGAGAACCAATTAGAAGTAAGCAACACTGTTGTATTATATCCTTGCCTGATTTTGTCCTCTGTTGAGCATTTTGACAGCACTGAGAGTAGCTGTGTGTACCTGTTTTATTTACTTCACTCTTAGTGCTTTTTCCCTACTACTTAGTAAGTTGTGCATGCTATGGGAGATACCACTCTTAACAAAATGAATTCTGAGGTTCAGCTTTGTGTGATTTTTGTCCACTTTCAACATCTATGGGTAGGTACTTGGATTTTCCTTAGGCATAGCTTGTTCCACTTTGTAACTCTCAGAGCTCAGTCCTAACCAATTTTCCAGCACTGGCATAGTGGTACCAATGGGGTAAGTGCTGTATTCTGCAGTTGGGGGGGGGCAGTCACGGAGGCCTCCTCAAGGTAAGGAAATGTTTGTTCCCTCACCTCAGAGCTGCACTGCCCTTACCCCAGTGCTGCTGGAACGTTGGTTAGGATTGCGCCCCCGGTGAAGTAAATAGGAATTCATAGGGGAGAGATCTCCAAGGGGCGATTGATTTGAATATTATTTTAAAAGTTCATGTAGAAGGAGCTTTGCACTTTTAGCACCATTTGATCAATGTCAACCTCTCACTTAATATCAATTATAGTTTAATATGTGTTAATACTGTAAGCCTCCCTGAGGACTCTGTTGAGCCACATGAAAGGATACAAAGTTTTAACAATAAGTAAAAATAGCTTTCTGATTTTCAGGGCGCAGTCCTAACCTGGAGTTAGGCTGGCGTAATTAGGCCAGCAAAGTTTGGCCGGCACAAGGGCCGCCGTAAAGTTTGTTTGGACCACTGTCAGAGTCAGAGAGGCCAGCGCACAGACATTGACCGTCCTCCCTGACGGCCCTTTTGCCATCCAAACTTTGCTGGGGGGCTATAGGGAGTGGATCCTGGCAGCAGAACCATGTGCTAGGGTGCTCTATTTGCAGCCCAACATGCCTTCAACCTCTCCTCGCACTTATGCCAGCAAAATAGCTGGTGTGGGCCTGAGGAGATCCATGGACAATCCGTTAAAAGTTAAAAGTTTTAAAAGTTAAAAATGTTTAACTTACCCTTCACTGGCCATCTGGTTTCCTCCGCCCCACAGCATGCAGTGCACACTACATTGGCATAGCTGCATGCTATGGACTGGCGGGAGACAGGATTGAGCTGTAAGTTCCAGTTATCTCTGTGGCTTCATTTCTACATGGAAAGGGAACTATGTGGTGGAAAATGGTGGGAAGGCGTGTTTGAAACTTCACAAGACTTGCAGGGATTTGTGTGTCTGTGGCGGCACTTTAGTGGTTAAGCCTTCCCTCCAATTTGTGTCTTTGGGAAGTAAGGCAGAGTGTTACTTCCCATGTATTCCTTTTTCCTAGCATGTCAGGGCTGCAAAGATAACATAGTTCTTCAAGTCACATTGAACATTTTTAACAGAAAGATAATAAATGTGGTCTGTCTATGCTGCCACGGTACGTGCTAAAAAAAGATATGGTATCTCCCTTTACGTATTACTGTGCCTCTGCATGATGGGATAATTCAAGTGGAGAGAAAATTCCCCCCCCCAAAAAAAAGCTTAAATAAAGCTACACTCCATGGGTTCCAGATATTATCTAGGTTTAGTAATATAAGAAGATTCAAAGTGTGTTATAGTTGCTTTGTCTTTGAAATCTTCTACTGCTTTGTACACAACGCACACATTTTTTAAACTCAGAAACAAGATGCGGCTTACAAAGCCAAGCACCTTGTGCAGCACTAACTTCCTTGACGTTTACATATTACGTGGCGTGTTCTGTGGCATTTTGCCACGCTGAAGTTGAAGGTGAGAACAGAAAAGATGGGGGGAAATGGCTCCATTGTGTGGGAGCTGAGCTGCTTATACAAAAGCCAGTAAATTCCTTTTACTGCTGTGTTCAACAGTTGGCCACTGTATGAAATTGGAGAGTTACATGTTCAGTTCCGGGCTGGCCAAAGTTCCCAAATATGACGCTTCCAAGAAGTCAAATTCCTCACAGCGCTGCAGTTGGGTGTGTGTTTTTCCCCACTGGAGTCCCCAGTCAAGAAATACTGAGAACTTCCTGCCAGTTCTTCTTTTGAATGTATCCTCTGAGTGATCTGCAGCAGCTGTGAAGTGTTTGGCTTATAATATTTCTCAAAAGTATGGAATGTGGTACATGGGATGTGGTATTCATATATTTAGACACTATAAGGTTTACTGCACAAATGACTGCTTCTGTTTCCTTTTTTTTTCTTTTTGTTTAACTTCGTCAAAATTTGTGTTTTCTAGCTAGTGTATACATCCATGAATTCTTGGAAACTTTGGCCCGTAACATTTTGGGGCTCAATCTTATCCAACATTCCAGCACCAATGCAGCTGCAGTGCAGCCCTGAGGCAAGGGAACACATTTTCCCTTACCTTAAGGAGGCCTCTATAACTCATTCTCCCCTTTTGCAGGATGCAGCACATACCCCATGCATCAGCACTAGAAACTTTGGCAGGATTCGGCCCTAAGAGCGGTAAGATGGTCTAGACTGGAAACTTCACTTCCTTGCTGGAAATCCAGACACCCAAGTATTTCAATGTAATCTCACTGACCTTGTTTTGACCAAGAATATATTATTCTGGATTCAGTCTACTAAGCCTTATCTAAGCTGTTTGGGGCAGGGATAGCTTCTATTTTTGTATCTTTAATATAATAGGATTTTAGCATTGAGCAACTTGAATTGGAGCTTCTTCTGAAATGAAAATTACTGCCAGTATATGGTGATGGTGGTGATGATTACGGTGCATAATTCAAACTAACCTTATATGTAAAACACAACATCTTTTGACATCTAACCTTGGTTGTTCTCCAGTCTCACTGATCAACCCCTAATGTTTGCGGGAACTAGTCCCCATTACTGACATTTGTTGATGTTAGGATGATGTGAGGTTAGAGCAAATCATAGTCAGAGAAAGTGCATACAAATGTAAAACAACAACACCACACATACATGGGCATTTCAGCACACTGTTCTCCATTATGGAGATATTGGCTTCCACTTGCCATTTAGAAGGCAAATGACAAAGTTACAGATTGGCAAAAACAACACCACTGATTTAGTTCATGCTCTTGCCCCTCCCTCTATTCGTCAGATGGGCTATCAACCTTTTTATTTTTATGTTTAATACAGGTGTGTCTATTAAGGCAGCTTTTTAAAGAAACCACAATCATTTGGAAAAACAGTTGAAAAATAATTGTGGGGAAGAGGCGGTTTTGTGACACCACTGCTTCCAATCACTGAAACTGGAACCAGATTCTTAGCAAGTGTATATAGATCTTGTTTCCCCTGAGCTCCATCCAGGATAGAAGATGATATGTTTGAATAACACGCAGTTAGTGCACAACGATTGCAAGCTCAAATTGGAGCAGACTGCTCAAATTATGCACGTATGTACGCACCCAAAGTTTTTTCTTATCCCATGAAAATTGATGGTCTACAGAAGTCTATCCAGGTGTAGTAAACAATGGTAAATAATTGGATTTCTGTTCATAGGACAAGTACTCAGATTTTAACTGTACTTGGAATTAATGTTTTAACAATGGAGTTCTGTTTTTAAAAAGCCAAAAGAAGAGAGTTATTTGCCTTCTGTATAATAAAAACGTGCAAAGAATTACAATGTGATGGTTGCAAATTGTTCATGCATTTTAAAGGTGTTAGTTAAAAATAATTATTTAGACCTGTTGAAATGATAATTTGATGGGTTTTTTTTAAAGAGAGGTTTCTCAGTGTTTCAGGGCGCAATCCTAATATGCACCGGAACAGGCAGGCTGGCTGGCCTTCGCTGTATGCAGCGCAGGTTGGAGCAGGCTGGAGCCTCCATGGGGCAAGGGGACATTCGTATAGCAGGTATAGCTTTGTTTAGCGGGCACACCTAACAGCCACATCTAAACGCCACTCCTCTTCCCTGGACTGCCCCACCCACCAGAACCGCCTTGCCCTGTTCTGCCCTTCCCCTGCCCAGAATAGCTCCTGTGCCAGCCGAGCAGCTTATCGGGGGCATGCTCCAGCGGTGCAGAAGCGCTTTACGGCACGTTTGCATTAGCCCTCGGCCGACTCAAGCGGATTGCATCGACTGAAGGGGGATTGGGGATTGCTCTGACAATTGTTTCTATATATTGCATGGAATTAAAATATGAAAATTTAACTGGATAGAGCACAAATGAAATATAAGTAGCGTATTTAATCCAGAGCATGTTCCAGTCAAGGAACCACCTTTCTGAAAAGATTCACTCAGAACTGTGTTCTTTAATTATTTTAAAAATTTCTAGATGACTTTTGTAGTGGCTTACAATAAAATCACTTCAATTTTATATATAATAAAAATAAGACCATTGAAATGATATAAAATAACAAATCATGGAAAGGGGAGAAGAAATTGATGTTTGGCTTACTGACGTTCATACAACATGTCATTCATATGACATTAAGCTCTTTCAATGAGAACTGCCGTTTTGGGCTTACTGCAAAAATTGAGTTGGTCCAAAACTACCAGAGTTACCAGTAAGCATTCTGGATAAAAAAATTTTCCTAAAATGAAATGGCCAAAAAATTGGTACTATAGCTAAAATTTTACAACAGTTAAGTAACTATAGGTAAAATGTAAAAAGCCTAGTTTAAAGAATGGTAAAGTCAAATGACCTAGGGTGCAATCCTAACCAACTTTCCAGTTCCAGGTAAAGGCGACACAGCTCTGAGTTAAAAGGATAAACATTCCCTTACCTTGGAGTTGCCCCCCAACTGCAGGTGCAACACCTGCCCCATTGGTATAGATGTCAGTGATGGGAAGTTGGTTAGGATTTGGGCCCCGTTCTCTTGGTATTTGTATATATCTGGAACTAGATCCAGTGGAAGACCCAAGAGCCACCTGAAGGAGATGCTTTAGGTATAGGTTATGTTTCGTTTGGGCAGAGATTAGTGTTCGATTCTTCAACTGTATGAATACCACTGTAGCGTATCCAAGTTTTGGTATTTAAGCATTTGTCCAACAAATATTTTTCTATCATGCTATTTGCCCACTTCTGTGGAACTTTGTATGTGCGTAGAACTACATATGGTAGGGGGATCATGATTACACCTCCTCCTGCCCAACTCTTTGTGTTTACCATATATCCCAGTTTTCCTTCTCTTGTAAGCCTGATCCACGTGATCGGAACTCAAAATTTTGGGGGGGTGGCAATCATGTGGATTAGACCTACACACATTGGAGTCTACATACATAGGCCCATAGTTGATAGAACAGCTGTGATTTGAATCCCCTTGCTGTGCCTACTATCTATAAAAGCAGAACAATGTGTAAGTGTGCAATCCTATAGACAGATATTTTGCAGTCATACATGAACATACAATGAAATTTTTGAAGCACTCCAGGACACGGACCCAAAAAAATAATCCATCCATACACTCAACCCACACATATCCACCCATATAAATACCTAAAATAAATATCTAAGATCTCTAAACAACAATGCCATTTCACTCAGGGACGCAGCAAGATAGACAGTGAGTCTCAGTACCACTGGAAATGCCTATTTTGTTCCTGGCAGTTTTCTGAGTTCATTGTTGAACATAATTACAGCCTTGGGATAGAAGCTGCCCATAAATCATGTGGTGCATGTCCTGATGACTTTATACCGTTTTCCAGAAGGCAACAATTTAAATAGGTTGTAGGCTGGACTATGCACTTTGGACTGGCACAAGGGACTTTTTGTGCCATAAAGTATGTTTGCACCTCCTTTCGAGATGGGGAGGACAGTGCGCAGACATGCACCACCCTCCCTGCGCTGGCTCAAGGACTTCGGCAGATAAGGAAGAGCAGGCCTGGAAGGCTGGCACAGCAGGTTGGGGTGTGGGGAGAAACATAAGAACATAAGAAGAGCCCTGCTGGATCAGGCCAAAGGCCCATCTAGTCCAGCTTCCTGTATCTCACAGCGGCCCACCAGGTGCCCCAGGAAGGCATGAGACTACAAGATGCTTGCATCCTGTTGCCACTCCCTTGCACCTGGTACCAGTAGCCCATCACCTATGTAAGGAGGTTGCACAATCCATCATTGCCTATAGCCCACGATGGACCTTTCCTCCAGATATCTGTCCAATCCCCTCTTGAAGGCATCAAGACCAGATGCCATCACCACCTCCTGTGGCAAGGAGTTCCACAGATTAACTACCCGCTGGGTAAAAAAGTACTTCCTTTTATCTGTTTTAACTCTCCCAACCCTCAGTTTTAGCGGATGCCCCCTGGTTCTGGTGTTTTGAGAGAGGGAAAAGAACATCCCTCTATCGACTCTATCCCTTCCATGCGTAATTTTGTATGTCTCAATCATGTCCCCCCTCAGGCGCCTTTTTTCTAGACTGAAGAGCCCCAAACGCTGCAGTCTTTCTTCATAAGGGAGGTGCCCCAGCCCCGTAATCATTTTTGTCGCTCTCTTCTGCACCTTTTCCAACTCCACTATGTCCTTTTTAAGATGCGGCGACCAGAACTGGACACAATATTCCAGGTGTGGCCTTACCATCGATTTGTACAATGGCATGATAATATTGGCTGTTTTATTCTCAACCCCTTTTTTAATTACCCCAAGCATGGAATTGGCCTTCTTAATTGCTGACGCACACTGGGTCGATACTTTCATTGAATTGTCCACCAGCACCCCAAGATCTCTCTCCTGAGCTGTCACAGACAGCTCAGAACCCATTAGCCTATAGGTAAAGTTTTGGTTTTTTGCCCCAACGTGCATCACTTTACATTTGTCTATGTTGAAACGCATCTGCCATTTGGCTGCCCATTCCCCCAACTGGGAGAGATCCTTCTGGAGCTCTTCACAATCCTTTCTGGTTTTTACCACCCGGAAAAGTTTTGTGTCATCCGCAAACTTGGCCACCTCACTGCTTATCCCTGTCTCCAGGTCATTTATGAATAAGTTGAAAAGCACGGGCCCCAAGACAGATCCCTGGGGCACTCCGCTTTTCACCTCTCTCCATTGTGAAAATTGCCCATTGACCCCCACTCTCTGTTTCCTGGCCCTCAACCAATTCTGGATCCATAAGAGGACCTGCCCTCTTATTCCCTGACTGTGAAGTTTCTTTAGCAGTCTTTGGTGGGGGACCTTGTCAAATGCCTTCTGAAAATCTAGGTATATGATATCCACAGGTTCACCCACATCCACGTGCCTGTTGACCTTTTCAAAGAATTCCAAAAGGTTTGTGAGGCAAGACCTACCCTTACAGAAGCCATGCTGACTTTCCTTTAGCAGTACTTGTTCCTCTACGTGTTTTAGGATTTTATCTTTGATTAGGCTTTCCACCATCTTACCCGGAACAGACGTTAGGCTGACCGGCCTGTAGTTTCCAGGGTCCCCCCTTCTCCCTTTTTTAAAGATTGGCGTGACATTGGCTATCCTCCAATCCTCTGGCACCGTGGCCGTCTGAAGGGACAAGTTGCATACTCTAGTTAAGAGGTCAGCAACTTCATTCTTTAGTTCCTTAATTACTCTTGGGTGTATACCATCTGGGCCTGGTGACTTATTTAAATGTAGTTTATCAATTTGATCTAAAACATCTTCTTTATTAACCAGTATCTGATTTAATTCCTTCATTAGGAAGGGCTGTTCGGGCTGTGGTATCTGCCCAAGTTCTTCTGCTGTGAAGACAGATGCAAAGAATTCATTCAATTTCTCTGCAATCTCCAAGTCCCCTTTTATCTCATCTTTCCCTCCCTCACCATCCAGCGGGCCAACCGCCTCTCTGGTAGGTTTTCTGCTTCTAACATATTTGAAGAAGCTTTTATTATTCCCTTTTATGTTGCTAGCCATGCGTTCCTCAAACGCTTTCTTGGCCTCCCGTATCACCTTCTTACTTGTCTTTTGCCAGAGTTTATGTTCCTTTTTATTCTCCTCACTGGGGCAAGACTTCCATTTACGGAAAGAAGCTTCTTTGCTCTTTACAGCTTCTCTAACTTTGTTTGTCAGCCATGCAGGCACCCTCCTGGACCTTGTCGAACCCTTCTTTCTTTGCGGTATACACTTCCGCTGGGCCTCTACTACTGTTTTTTTAAACAGCCTCCATGCAGCCTGGAGGGATTGGACTCTTTTTACCTTCCCTTTCAATTTCTGTCTAACTAGTCTCCTCATCTGAGGGAAATCTGCCC
This sequence comes from Lerista edwardsae, assembly GCA_029204185.1. Taxonomy (NCBI): domain Eukaryota; kingdom Metazoa; phylum Chordata; class Lepidosauria; order Squamata; family Scincidae; genus Lerista; species Lerista edwardsae. Next base: position 951,046 of record JAJKFI010000146.1, on the reverse strand, counting down.
TTCGAAAGTCAAGGGTTCTTGTGTCAGATTTGCTCTGCACTCTATCCTGGACATGCATGGCAAAACCAATCGCAGCATGGTCACTGTTCCCCAATGGCTCAGTAACACTTACATCCCTAACTAGGTCCCGAGTACCACACAATATTAAATCCAGAGTCGCCTGTCCTCTGGTCGGCTCCATGACTAGTTGCTCTAAGGCACAGTCATTCAGCTCGTCAAGGAATCCGGTCTCTCTTTCTTGACCAGAGCAGCAGTTGACCCAGTCAATATGAGGATAATTGAAGTCCCCCATGATTACAATCCTGCCTCTCTTGGTCACTGCTCTGATTTGTTTCCTCATTTCAAGGTCACCTTCAAGTTTTTGATCGGGAGGACGATAGCACACCCCCACTATTACATTGCTCTTACGGCCCGGCAGTTTAACCCACAGTGACTCCATGGTGGAGTCTGGCCCACCTTCAGTTTCTACTCTGCTGGATTCAATCCCTTCTTTGATGTAGATGGCCACCCCTCCGCCAACACGCCCTTCCCTGTCCCTCCTATAGAGTTTATAGCCTGGGATGGCAGTATCCCACTGGTTCTGTGCACTCCACCAGGTTTCCATTATGCCTACTATATCAATGTTTTCCCTAGCCACCAAGCATTCCAGTTCCCCCATCTTGGCTCGGAGACTTCGAGCATTCGCGTAATAACACCTATATACGGGGTTCTCTAAAGAGGGACTGTTTTTTGATCCTTTTTCCCCTCCTCTCTTTTTACTGGACAAACTGTCACTTACACTCAGCTTAGAAGTTCTATTTCCTACTCCTCCATTACTCTTTGGTATTCCTCCACCCTCCTCTTCCCTTAGGGATGAGGAGTTCCGAACCGGACGCCGCTCGGCTCCTGTCGGCTTTCCCCCAGGGATCAGTTTAAAAGCTGCTCTGCCACCTTTTTAATATTAAGCGCCAGCAGCCTGGTTCCATTTTGGTTCAAGTGAAGCCCGTCCCTCTTGTACAGGCCTGGCTTGTTCCAGAATGTCCCCCAGTGCCTAACAAATCTAAACCCTTCATCCCGACACCACCGTCTCATCCACGCATTGAGACCCCTGAGCTCCGCCTGCCTAGCTGGCCCTGCACGTGGAACGGGTAGCACTTCTGAGAACGCTACCTTGGGGGTCCTGGCCTTCAGCGTCCTGCCTAGCAACCTAAATTTGGCTTCCAGGACCTCCCGGCTACATTTCCCCACATCGTTGGTGCCAACATGCACCACGACCGCTACCTCCTCCCCAGCACTCCTAACCAGCCTATCTAGACGAGACGTGATGTCCGCAACCTTCGCACCAGGCAGGCAAGTCACCGTGCGGTCCACACATCCGTCGCAGACCCCCCTCTCTATATTCCTAACTATAGAATCGCCCACAACAAGGAGACCGCAACCCCCCTCCCGCCGAGGAGCATCCTTAGTGCGACTGGATGCGGGCTCGTCACTAGAAGAAGGGCCCCCCACTGGGGGATTGATTCCCTCTGTTCCAAGCTGACGTCCTCCAGCCCTGAGACTCCTTTCCCCAGCAGCTGAGGAGCTGCCCTTCTGAGGGTGGGACGAATCCTGCAAGTCCCCGGATGTCTCACAATGGACCCTCACTGCCTGCCTCTGCTTCTCCAGGTCCGCAACCAAGGCCTCTAGGGAGCAGATGCGTTCCCTGAGTGCCTGGAGCTCCTTGCACCGAGGGCACACCCAGGACTTATGCCCCAGAGGCATATAGTCATACATGTGGCACTCTGTGCAAAACACTGGATAGCCCCCGCCCAACTGCTGGCTACCTGGCTTCATCTCTCTGTTTATTTAAGGATGAGCTGCCCTGCTTCTCAGAGAGAGGGCAGAGTCTGGGGCCCTGGCTTCCTCGCCCTGCTGCTTAACTCGCACAGATGCGTAACTCGCTTGTTACCTGGCACTTGGTCTCGGACGAGGCACTTCGTCGCAGGACAGCACTCGCCGCTCGCGTCCCCACTCGCAAAGAAGGGAAAGAAGAGAAAGCAGGGGCAAGGCAGACGTTGGGCAGCCCGGCCTGGGGAGGGAGGTGGGACTGGCCTAGCTGATATAGGCAGATCCTAAACCCTGGCCCCGGCGTTACGTGGGCCACTCAGAGTTGCATCAGTGATTTCGCCGGCGCAGTTCTGAGTAGCCCTATTGGGATGGCTACAGCACAGGGTAAGGGGAATAAATTACCCTTACTCCGAGTTGTGCCACATGCAGCCCTTGCACTGGATACAGGGCAGGCCAGCTGGTCTCCCTTTTTTAGCACAGGTTAGGATTGGGCTGTATTGCACTACGCAACCTGGATCTTATTTTCTGAGACATGTGTAGAGGCTGCAAGATATGCATACTAACCAGTCATTATCTTGACATACTTTTGCTGGGTCAAAATCGACAGGTATCTCAGAGAATGAGTGAGTGAGTGTGTGTGTGTGTGTGTGTGTGTGTAACATGTTTATAGCATATGCTGTCTAAAAAAGTCACGTATTTCTGGATGTGAACAGCATGTCATCCATACTGTTATAGTAACATTTAGAATTGTACTACATTTCATATGTGTCATATGCAAGATATCCTATATCACTTTTAACACGTCTAGTTCATTTCTCATCAAGTATACTCCCCCCCCCTTTTTGGTTTTTTTGCTTAGTAGATGCAATAGCCTCTAATCTTCTCTCGCATTTGCAATCCTTAGGAATCCCAGCAAATAGGTAACGTTTCAATGTCCCTCTGTTTCAAATTGAACCGTCCTAGTCTTTCCTGTGGCTGAGAGAAAAGGAAGTCCCACTCCGTTGTTTTGCTTTTCAGCACAGCATAGGCTAATATTTATTTGCTAGGGGCAAGGGAGGAACTGGTTGAAGAAAAAAGGAAAATGTCAGAAATGAATAATAAAATGGTATATAAACAGAAGCAGATTTACTATGATACGTTTCCCCTCGATAAACCTGATAATGTTTCCCAAATGTGTTGGTTGGATTCAGAGCCAAGATGACTGGTCAGGTTTTATGTGCTATTTTTAATTTGCCTGCTTAAGAAACTTGACATCACCCTGGAGGAATTCCCTCCTACTGCATAGCTGTATCTAGTTATTTGTAGGTTAAGATTCATCTTAATATAGATTCATATGAAACATATGTTACCACAGAAGCAGATATGGGTGGGTAAAACAACCAGGGCTTGTCATAAAATGACATTTCTGTTTTGGTGTTTGTCTCCCCTCTCCTTTTTTGCTTTCTTTCTCCTAAAGGGATATGTTTTCTTTTGAGATCACCTCACTGCTTGGCATTGTAGACTCTAAGGTCTCTCCGTTCAGTAAACTTGCCTTGCCCTTTATGCAGCGAAATCAAACTGGGAGATGGTAACGCAGACCACTTAAGAAGGAAAGTGAAGGGACATTTTGGGATTCACGCTAAACTGGCCCGGCACCCTGCCGTGTAATTCCAGAGATTTGACAAAACGATCAATCCTAACCTAGTCCGGTCCTATCCCCAACCCATTGGTACTGATGCAGCCATGCTGTTGGAGCATGTTCTGCATCCGATGGTGAGGAGGGACAATCAGACAGACAGCAGGAGGTAGCTAAAAATATGTAGGCTGCCCAATTGCCTAGGAGTCTCCTCAGACCTAGGCCAGACATTTTACTGGCATGAATCCAAGGAGAGGAAAGGGGTTGGGCAGCCTGGGATAGAGGGGATAGGATCTGGCACAAGTTGCCGCAGCTGGGATCCGCTGCCTCTCTCCTCCTACCCCACCCTGCCTACAACACATTTCTGCTGCCAAATAACCAGCACCAGCAGAGGCTTCAGGAACTGCACAGCATTTCTGCCACCATAAAGGGCCTTGCACTGCTGGAACACCAGCAGGACACACTGATGGACTTGGGCTGTCGGTCATGATTCACTTTTTTTTTTTAATACAATCCAGCTTCCGGGATATAAGTGGTGTTTCACTAAGCAAGGAATGAGTCAAGTTGACAACATGTAAGACAGAGTGTCAGATGGTTTTGAACTTCTTGGGAGGAAGTTGCGGCCTGAATTTGATTTGATTAAAGCTTACCTAAATGATCCTAGCTGCAATAGCAGGTTCTGTTTAGTCCTAAAATAAAACAGTTATTTTTCCCCCCTAACACCACCCTGTCCCTGATAGCTGGGCTGTGATGCCATGTCACCATCATTTTCAAACGGGTCTAGGGAAGCTGGCCCTGGAAGTTTTCATTGGGGTTCTTCAACGGGAAGATCAATAACAACAGACAAGCCTCTCTGAATGACAGCTTGCTTGTTGCAGCTGATCTTCCTCAGGAATCTGCTACCTCAATATAAAGTTGCATACATTCAGGTCTATGGTAAAAGCCAATAGACATGAACTCTGTCCTGTGTGAACCTTTATGAGCATGTCTTCTAGAACATCCCCCAGAATCAGTCACGGACCTACCGTTATGTGGGGGGAGGGGCAAAAGCTCTGGGCGCTGTGCTTTTGGAGCAGGAGAAGGGCATCAACAAGGCAGCTCGCCTCTCACAGAGGTGGGCTCTTTTGGATAGCTTGCCCTTCGCTGCCATCATACAGCTCTGAAATGGAGCTTGGCGTGGCATGGGGGCAGAACAGTGCATGGGGGGACGGACGGGAGGAAACAGCAGAGGGGGTGGACCTTGGGCTGTCTGTTGGCTGGCTCCACGACGGCCCAGAATCCTCTTCAGTACGTGGGAGTTACATGGCAGGTGCACAGAAGTTTCTTAGCAGACGATGTGAAAATGGATTGCTGGAGATACATAGGATGAAAACTACAGCTGTGTCATGGAATCTGCATTACTTCTCCTTTTTAGAGCAATAATCCTCATTGTAGTCTGGATTGTGATTGGTAGAACGTATTGAATTGTATTCTAGAATATTGAATAGCAATGAACTTGCTTCCCAATTCCATGTAGCTGACTAATGGCCTAATCCTATCCTCAATCGGCACCTGGAGCACAGTGATGCTGACAGCCTCTGCAGGGACCCTTGCACAAGTAAAATACATTTTTAGCTACCTGCTGCACCATGGATCATGGATGCCAATGAGTCTACTTGGACCTTTGCCAAATCTTTGGCTGGCGCTAGTCCTAGTGGGCCACCAAGGCACCAGGGAGGGTCACAAGGCCCGGCAAGGGGTATATGATTTTGAAGATGCCGTTTTAACCAATTTCTGCCCAGTGACCACAAGCCGCCTGGTGGCCCCAACCCCACCCCAATCCTGCCTCTCTCTGTCCACTGACCACCCCCTGCACCAGCTTATTGTAGCCAGAGGAGGCACTGCCACTCACTATTTGTGGCATCACAGCAGCCTGGGTTTTCTACCATCAGGATTGTTCTGGCAGTGCAAGACAAGCAGTTCTGGCAAGCAGAAGATGGGGCTGTAATTCATATATTTTATCACTACAGTATGTGGTACAATTCTTGCTTCATCTAGTCCAGTGGTTCTCAAGCTTTTTAGACCAAGATCCACTTTTTAGAATGGCACTTGTGTTGGGACTGATGGGAAGTGTTGGGAAGTGATGTCATTAACATGGAAGTGATGTCATAGCTGGAAGTGACATCAGCGTGATATAATCAAATGACATTCCTGGAATGCAAACTGGCATTCTTGGACGGCAGCAATTGCACAACCATGAAACATCCCTGACAGAACGCAAGAATGGGACAAAATATGATGTAAAAGCACTGAACTAAAAACAAAAATTACAAAAAAGCCCTCACTTGAAAATTCACAGCGCAATCCTAGCGCGCCCCTTGCGTCGATGCGACATCATCACGTCGACGCAAGGGGTGGAGTGCCGGTGCGCGGGCGCCAAGCAGCACCCCCGTGTCAGCGCTGAAGCTCTGAAGCCGGTGGAGAGTCTCCCTTGCGCCGACCAAAGACAGACGGCGCAAGGGATTCTCTGTCCCATTTCGGGTCGGGGATTGGCGGGAGGCGGGACATGGGTGGGCTTTGGAGGTGGCTCTATGGCCACATCCTAAGCCCGTCAGTGAGGCCATGTGGCCTCCTTGGATCTGCGCCCGCTCTTTAGCGGGTGCAGATCCGAGGAGCACAGGGGAGGCTGGAGCCTCCCCTACGATAAGGGAGCGCACGCCCCCTTGCTGCGGGGAGGCTCCAGCCCGCCCTAAGCAGCGCTGGATTTGGCACTGGCCGGCCGGCCTCGCTAATCCAGCGCTGTTTAGGATTGTGCCCTCAAACTGTTAATACTAGCAGAAGAAATGTAGCAAGAGTAAGGTCTGCAGCTTCCAAGATCGCTTCTCCCAGCTTTCCACGACCCACCTGACATCATGTTGGGCCCCAGCAAGTGGGTCCCAACCCATAGTCTGAATAACACTGAGCTAGTCATTTCGTAGTCAATTAGGTGTTCGCAAAACAATAAAGCCGTTTCCTGATTTTGAGTTATTTTACAAAAGTGAGAACTGCAGAAAGCAGCGTTACATGTTTTTATTTCGTTGTCCCACAAAAAAACCACAAAAACCCTTTTTTCCTTCTACTTTGTCTCTTCCCCCATCCCCTGTACGTGGCCGGCCATTGCATTGCTCTATGAATGAAAAGCTGCATATTTGTGAGATTGTTTTTCCCATATCTCTAGACTAAAACCAAAGAGTGCCTGAAGGCAGAGGCTAAATGCTAATTCCTTGCTTTTATCAGCCTTCTTTCAGAACCGGCATGCAGGCATACAAGGATTTTCTTTAGAGATGCTCATTACTCCTTGCTTGGGCTGATCTGTTGATGCATTCCTGTGGATTGTGGGCTACTTTGCGGGAGAGAGCTGCCGTTCATTTGCAAAGATGTGGGACTTGAGCTCCAAGCTCTGCAACATCCTGCATGGAGGCCAGAAAGGGAAGTGAGTCACAGCAGCAATCAGTGTACAGGACTGTGTGTGAGGTTGTAAAAAAAAAAAAAAAATCTGAAAAAGAACTCGGACAGAGAACAAGACAGCTTTATACACCCAGTTCGGAAATCAGGAACGATGCATACAGCTTACAAAATGCTCTTCTCACTTTCAAGATATGAATTTCACGGAGTGTCTGAGAGGTTCTGTGTTTGGACCTCAGACATACCTTGCTCCATAGCAGTAGTGTGGGGTGGCCGCCTTCCCGCACTGCTCTGGAGGTTTTCCAGGCTCTACAGAGGTGTGTGTGGGGGGGGGGGGGTTGCACAGCATTCGCCACCCAACTGCTTGGAGCGGCAAGCTCAGCCCTGACTCTAGCTCTGTTTGACTCCCAATTCTGAGCCATTCTGGGAGTGAGGGGGTACTGTGATTACATGTGGGGGTGACGTGATGGCATCATTGCACTGCCCTGGGCACCGGCTGACCCCACAACGCTACTGACCTGGGTGACTGGGTAACTAAATCTAAGGGGCTTGGTAGAAGAGTGCATGCTTTGAATGCAGGAGGCCTTGTGGCCACCCCCCTGCCATCTCCAGCTCGGGATGGGAGAGATCCCCCCCCACCCCTGAAGTCCAGGAGAGCTGTTTCCAGCCAGCGCCGACAGCACTGAGCCAGATGGACCAAGGATCACACTCGGGAGCAGGCAGTTTAAAAAACAGGCTCCTGTGCAAACACAAATTAGCTGACTCTTCAAGGTGCTACATCTACCAAGCTTAGTGCCATTCCTGCAGAGTGCAAGCTGTGAGGCTGGACGTTCTGGGTTCCAATATTGATCCAGTCCTGAACTCACTGTGTGGCCTGCTATGCTTGTCAGCCATTTGATGCTAAGAATACTGGCATGCCTGACTGGGATGTAATTATTGCCAAGACAATATGTAACTACTAAAAATATATATAAATCTAAATCATACGTAATATACTTACGTATGTAAGTATACTTTAAAACGTATTTTTACAGGCCCCTTTTTGATCCAGCAATGTGGAATAGACCTGCAAAAGTCATTGTACGGTTTGCAGCTATATGATACGAACCTCTGCAACAGGACATGTTTTGGGGATGGTTACAAGACAATTTGTTGGACTCATGCCCATTATTCCAATAGAGGATAGAGCAGTGGTGTCATCTAAGTGATTTAAGAACAGGTACTCACTTTTGATTGGCACGTGTCGGGACCTGCCCACCGGAAGTGACGTCATAAGCCAGAAGTGATGTCGTGGCAGGAAGTGACATGAAAAAAGCCCTTTTTGAGGCCTCAGATGATTTTAAACCGACCCAACAGTTGCAACAGTATTCCACAGCACCCCCAGAACATGTTAAGGAGGCCTGGCATCATGTTAAAACCCCAGAGCAACTCATTTTTCAGTGGCAAGGAAAGGAAAGGCTCCGCTGCCTGCCTGCCTGGCTCCGAGAACATGCAGGCAACTCAAACATGCAGGAAATTCAAACGTTGCAGAGGGTGGAGTCGACGAGTGGGTGGGCAAATGGGCGGGGCCAGCTGTAATCCTAGAAACTGGTACTCGCGTACCCCCGCGTACCCCCTGCATGACATCACTGGGATAGAGCCACTGCCTCTACAACCCCAAACCTAGAATTTTGTTAAGCAGATACTGCTGTTATGTCTGTGACTGTTCTCTGGGGCATGGAGTCCTTGCTCATAGTCACATAGTAAAACCAGGGCCGCAAATAGTCAAAGACCACCACATTGCCAAAGCTGGTCTTTAAAACAGAATCAGTTTACCAATTGTGTATCTCTCAATAGGTATGTTTCCATATCATTACTTACCCGTATCGAGTAAGTAAGTGAATATGCTTTCACTCAAGACATTGGAGATTTTATCGTAAAACTAAACAAGCTGACTAAAAGCTATAGGGCAAGGAAGGTGACAAATTTTATAGCAAGCTTGACAGGCCAGGAAATATTCCACCTTTAATGTCTGGCTTTGCTTCTACTTAATTCACAAATGCCAACGCCATCTGCTGTGCGTTTGATGAATGGGAAAGCGAGAGCCGCATTTCAGTGGGACCTTGGAAAATGGACCCGGACTAGATGCTTGAAGATGAATGGAGCAAGTTTTATTCCTCACAAGTTTTGAACACATTTGCACCTAAATGCGGTGGATTTCACAGCACCTTGTGTCGGATCCCGCAGGGAGCACTTTAATGTAGCGTACCCTTGGCTCTGCCAGCTGCTAGATATTTTATAAATATTGGGCAAAAACTTCAAACTCCGCTTCTTGAAGGCAAGCAATTCAGCTGTTTGGGATCATCTGCCTGCTAGAAAAAAAAATGTGTGGGCACTCACAGATGCAAATAGAATAAAGGCATTCTGTCCACTTGCTCGCTCTTAGAATAGGAATGGCACCGAAACCAGGAGAGGGTGGACCGCCACACATAAATGTAATTGCTTGGCTACCGCCCAGGCTCATCAGCTGCTAGCTGACAAACCAGCTATGCTGTTCACCTGTCTTTGCAGCTGTCTGCATTTGACTGGAAATTAGAGCAATGATCTAACTAGCTAACTGCTCGCTCATGGCTTCTGGTGAACTATTCAGCTTGGTCCAGTTATCTGAACTCCATGCAGGGAGGTAAGATCTATGTTGGCCCAGTGGAGAAACATGAACAGGTGTAGTACATCACCTGAGTGAGCGAGGGCTGCTTCCCACAAGGCTGAGAACTGCTTTAGGAAGGCTTTAGGAAGAAAGCCACTGCCAGGGCGTGGAAATACAAAGGTCAATTTTTCCCACAGTGATGTGTGGTTGGACGCTGCAACATGCAACCGTAATGTCATGTTCCTACATGGCTTTCCTACATGAAGATTATATATGTAGGAAAGCTGTTGTGGGAAGTGGTCCTGCAAGTTCAAAGTTGGTGCTCAGGGTATGCAGTGAATTCCCCTAATAATCCAATCCACTATTTGTAAACATATGCATATGGACTGGGTTATCATGGAGACAACATGTGAGTTGGAAGCAGTTTCCTGCACTGGACTTCAAACCCCACTTTGCCTTACAGCTGGCCAGGCAGGAAAGGCTGGACTGAGGATTGCCTGCTAAAGCTTGATGGCATGCAACCAGGGGAGAGAAGCACACTATGAAGCCTACATCTGGGACTGAGGATTCTGTGAATCGCAAAATGCCCATGTAAACTGCATTGGGCATTTGCTTTGCCATGGGAAAGGAGGGTATAAATTCTTCAAATAAATAAAGGGACGTAAAGGCAGCCAGTCTGACAGGGTGATGCTCAACAGTCACATCAGTGTTGGGATCCAGTCAACAGATGTGACGTGTTCGGGGTCCCTTCGGGCCCCAGCCTTACCTGGTTCCAAGGACCGCCTCTACCGATGAGGAACGGCAGCAGTCTCCAGCCCCACACCAGGGCCAAAGCAAGGCCCTCAGGGAAAGCAGGAGGAGGATTGGCCAGGGCGGGCCCGACCAAAACCCTGGGGACGGACAGTAGGGCTGGGAATGATATTGCAAGCAAGCAAACACACACACCTGCCGTGCCCTTCTGGGCAGCTAGGCCTGTTTCAGGAGGAGAGGAAGGGGTGGAGTCTCAGGGGCGGGACCTGGCCTTGAAAGCAGCCAGCAGCTGGTGACGAGGGCAGTTGGGTATGGGGAGGCAGAGCAGGAGGTTGTGGAGCAACAGCCTCCTGGACCTCCCAGGGTAAAGGACCAAGGGTGAAGCAACCCCCTTTCCCTGCAACTGAGCTGAGGCTGACTTTACCCGCTTGAACCGGCTCGACTTCCCTGGGGCTCTCTGCTTCTTCTTGCTGACAGTCGACAGGCACCGATGCACCCAGTGGGGTACAAACCCCTTTGGACCCCTCAAACCTGCCACCCCAGGCCTGGGCCCACCCTGGAGACATGACATGGTGGTAAACCAGGAAATGCTGGTGGATCTCTAACTGTTGGTTGTTTGGCAAAGAAGGGACATACCAGTGGCCTCAGAACACCTGGGTGGACGGACAGGAGGAAGAAAGGGGGAGTCCAGTAGGAGAGGAGAGCCAGGAAGAAGGGAGGGCTGGGGACAGAGGGAGAAGCAGAGTCCCAGGCAAAGTGTTCAGAAGCAGATTAGTGGGCTCCTTGTTATCCCCATGGGCCCTTACCAAGAAGGCCTCTACTGGACTCAGAGACCAGGCTTATCTGCAGTTGTTGGACTAGGGGGAGAGGAGAAATCTCTCTCCTTTTTTTCCTTTTGTTGGCATCAGGTGATGCTAACACTGCCCTTGAGTTAAGGGAAATCTGGTGAAGGCTCGGCACCTTATCTGGGCCGTCTGTTCTGTCAAGGCCATGCTTGCTAACAATCCTTTTGAAGTTGTGCTACCCTCATGGAGGCGAGAGGAGGAGGACACGCATGATCACATTGCTTGGGCTCTACCACTGAGGGGCTCAAGGGTTGGTCTGGCCAGTTGGGCTCTGTAATGGGCATCGGCCTTCAGCCAGTCCCCAACTTGGCTGACTTCTGACACCACCAATATAAGGACGTACTGAGATCAAATTTCACTTCATCTACAAACTTGCTAGTTGGCCTAATGTACGTCAGTATGCCTTTGGGCTCTGTGATCCATTGGCAATACAGGATTATACTAATACCCTACCAGTACTGGAATAGTGTATTCCAGAGGCGGATCTAAGGGGGGGGCAAAGAAGCCTTACCTTGCAGTGGAAATCACTCCTCTCCTGCACTGTTCTAGCCAGTCCTCACAGGGAAAAGCAACATCTTGGCGTTGCTTACTGGCTACAGCAGCAAGGGAGAGGAGGGATTTACATGACAGGGTAAGGCTTCTTGCAAAACTTACAGATTCCCCCCCCTTAGATTTGCCTCTGGTGTATTCACAGTGCTTTGAAGATAAGAAATGTGTGGTATCTGAAGATGACCATGCTGTTCCGAATGTTTTGTTACCTTGTGAGTTTGAACATGAATGATGGCCCAATCCTATACTTGCCAGCTGTGGTTGCGCCTCTTCTGCTGGTGCTGACTGCCATAAAGTGGTTGATGCCATTGTAAAAGGCGCTTTGACTGCACACTCAGTAGTTTACTGCCAGAGATGTTGGAAAGGCTGGAGCCTTCCTGCCCATGTTGTCGGTTCTCCCACTGCCTGCTGGACCAGGTAAGTCAGCGGGAGAGGTGAGGGGGGTGGGTGGGGTTGGTGGATCAGGTCCAGGAAGAACAGCCATCAAATCTTCACCCCTTCCCCGACCCAGTCCCTCAGCACAGGTCCATGTGGACCTATACCAGCTATTTAACTAGCGCAGATCCAAGTAAACCTCTCCCATGCACACTGCAGAGGGTTACCCCAGCTAAAGGTATTACTGTTCTCTTGTTCAGAGACCTCTGCAGCCATCCATCCATCCATCCATCCATCCATCCATCCAGCCAGCCAGCCAGCCAGCCAGCCAGCCACACACACACACACACACACACACACACACACCACACACACACACACACACACACACACACACACACACGATGCAGCTGTAACAATCTTGACACTTCTGCATTGGTGCAGGGGGGGGGAAGATTAGGATTGGGCTCTTAATATGATAAATATGGGGTTGAACAAAAGTAAAAGGATGAAGGTCAACAGATATGTAGTACAACTTGTAGCCTCTCTCTCTCCTCTCTGGTCAACACTTGCATTTTTATCCCTTGTTAATGACCCCATTTGCAAGCATACTCCAGGAAAAGTTTCAATTCCATTGATTTCAGTGTGAGAGAGATGTGCTTCACTCCCGCATTAAAATCAATCAATGGGGTTTTAAAGTAGTTCAGATAAAACTTCCTAAATGGCAGGGGGGGGGGAATAGCATTCCTCTAGCATGCATCAAAACCCGGCAGCAATAGGTGCCTCAGGGGAGGAGAAGGTAGCCGTGGCGATTCCACTATCAAATGTCTGTTTCTCCATGAAAAAAAGAATACCCTTAAGTATGATAGACCTCTAATATGAATTCAACATGAAAGGTACGTGTGATGTCTGATTTATTTCCCATCTTTTCGTCATGCATCTACTTTTACTTGTTCACTTACTTGGCCTCTCGTCTCAGTCAAATGAAGCAGCCACTCACACTCAAACTAAGCATCATGGCTAATATGCTTCCCTTGAAACCATGATTCCTGCCCTGTTGTAAAAGTTGTGCGTCCAAAGTACGATGTTGTGTTTCCATGTAATACAGCTGTTGTAAAGGAGTGCCCTTCACTGTTGTGTTGTATTGTACACTAACAATAGAACGTGGTCAAGCATCAATGTCCCAAAATGGCATATCAGGCAGAATTAGCGTGTGAAGTGTTTCCCAGTTGGGGAGGAGAGAGGAAGTGGCACAGACTGATTGACAACCAGCAGCTGTTCAAAGGCAGAGAGCCTCCCTTCCTGATCCTATGAGGAAGAGTTTTATGAGGAGGAACCCTCATAACACAGACATAACATTTAATTTGTCTTACATCTTTTATCCTGTGTTGCCATAGGATAGTACCTGTGCAAAATCCTTTCTGGTAGCTAAGGACACAATCCTAACCTGTGCTGGAACAGGCTTGGCTGGCTGGTCTGCCCTGTATCCAATGCAGTTTGGGAGCAGGCTGGAGCCTCCCAGGAGCCAGGACACATTTGTCCCCTTACCCCAGGGGAAGGCACCAACTTCCCTGATGGGGTTGCTCGGACCTGGACCTGCTGTTTAGCAGGCGCAAGTCTGAGCATGCCACACAGTCTGAATTGGGGCCGTGCAGCTCAGGGACAGGGGTTTGGATGCCGTATAACTGCTGCATCCAGGCTCCTCCTCCTCCCTGGGCTGCCTTGCCTGCCAGAACCCCCTCCCCTGCCCTGTTTCGCCCCCTCCCACCTTCCCTCTGCCCAAGAAAGCCTGTGCACTGGCCGAATTTGGCCAGCGCAGGGGTAGCTTACCAGCCATCCTCTTTGGTACTGCTGCATCGATGCAGCTGCCTGTGTCAGCATAGTGTGCCTTGCACTCATGCGCGCATGCTTTACAATATGCACGTGACAGCACTGGGCCAAGGCAAGCCACTTGCATAAGCCCAAGGGGAGGGTTTGGCTTGCCCTGTAGAGGTGACTATCCATTCTTGCCCAATTTTCTTCCTGGGCGCTGAACATGATAGCCCGCTTCAACTCTAGCCGTGATTTAAGTGTTGCCATTCCCAGACTTGAAGAGGGCTCCAGGGAATTATTTATATGCACTCGTTGTCAATAACTCTGTTTAAAAACCGACCTGAGAGAAAGGATCTGTGCAGCACTTGTACCGTAGGAAAGAATTACTACCGTATTTTCCTAGCTCTGACCATCAGGAGTCCAATAAGAACATAAGAACTTAAGAAAAAGCCTTGCTGGATCAGGCCAAAGGCCCATCTACTCCAGCTTCCTGTATCTCACAGTGGCCCACCAGATGCCTCAGGGAGCATGCAAGACAACCAGATACTTGTGTCCTGCTGCCACTCCCCTGCATCTGGCATTTTAAAACATAGAAAACATAGAGGTAACTAATTCTTATGAAAATACGAAGTTGCCTTGTTCAGATCTGAAGCCTGAGTATGGATCCACTTAGCCCAGCCCCTTTTGAATTATGGTGTTGGAGAAGACTCTTGAGAGTCCCCTGGACTGCAAGGAGATCCAATCGGTCAATCCTACAGAAAGTCAAGCCTGATTGCTCCCTGGAAGGACAAATCCTGAAGCTGAAGCTCCAATACTTTGGCCACCTGATGAGAAGAGAGGACTCTTTAGAAAAGACCCTCATGCTGGGAAAGATGGAAGGCAAGAGGAGAAGGGGGCGGCAGAGGATGAGATGGTTAGACAGTGTCACCGAAGCAATGAATATGAAATTGGGCAAACTCCGGAAGCTAGTGGAGGACAGGGAGGCCTGGCGTGCTGTGGTCCATGGGGTCGCGAAGAGTCGGACACGACTTAGTGACTGAACAACAACAAGCCCAGCCCCACTCTTGCCAGTAACTCTGCAATATCTTGGGCAGAGGTCTTTCTTGACTCTGGTACTTGAGATTGTCTCCCCCATTCCCACAGGAGGTGTCAGGTTTTGAACCTAGATGCTCAGGCATAAAAGACCAGAAGGGGGCCCACTCCTATTCAACGTTCCGGCATTGATGCAGCCACAGTGCAGTTCTGAGGTAAGGGAACAAGTCGTCCACTGCAGGATGCAGCACATGCCCCACTGGCACAACTGCATCAGAGCTGGAAAGATGGCTAGGAGTGGGCTCTCATGCTCTTCCCCTGACCGAAGCCCCCTTCTAGCTGTCGTGACACGAGGGGAAGTGCAGAAAAGAAGTAGTGGTTGTGTTGTTCTTTGTGGTTGCAGGAATCAAGACAATTCTTGGGATTGTGCCTTGGCAACAATGCTGATTAAAATAGTGCAATCAGAGCCTCCATTTTTCTCTCCCCATTCATAGGTGGCAAAAAAGGAGGTATTTGACAATTTGGGAGTGGGGTATAAATTTCTCTTAAGTTTTTTGCAAGACTTTCCACTGATTCGTAGCTTTTCACATTTAGCAGGTGCAGAAATGCTGGTGCACCTGGTAGAACATGCACAGAACCCTCTCTGTCCATAATGCCTGGGAACTGGGCAATGTCATAAGGGAGTATTCTGAAGGCACTGACTGGAGATATATATACTTAGATAGATAGATAGATAGATAGATAGATAGATAGATAGATAGATAGATAGATAGATAGATAGAT